>APFE030981180.1:0-26406 GCA_000404065.3 Pinus taeda
GTATTGGACGTGATGGTTTTTCGGTCCATGGTATTGGATGCTTCGGCATGTATAAATATGTATTGTAACATTGAAAGGAATATAATGAAAAATCAAGCTAGTAGTCCCAGTTTTGGGATCCAGGGGAAAATCTTTGTGCATATGTGTTTCTATGTGTTATGCTCTCGCATTGTTTATTTTTCTGTGATTTAGAATTTGTATGCAAGTAATTTCTGTACAGGGTTAAAACCTACAATTGGCTTGTTCTTATCTTCACAAGGTAGCAGTGCGGGCCAAGATTCTGCGATACACTGATGTAGTAAGATGGGTGGTTCAGAAAATCCCAACTTTAGATAGAACATTTTCCACAGCTGATGGGAGGATATTTGGCTCATTCAAGCCTGAAGATCTCGGGCAAATGTATCATCTGCCGCCACCCGAGAAGCGATACAACAAGGCATTCCTAGAAGCATTTGTGAAGGAAAACGACTTGGAGTCGGACCCAATCAAGCAATGGAGGAATTTCCCGGAGAAACACAAGCACGAGTCATAGGGTAAGTACTTTGTTGGCTCATTAGCTTCTCCTTATTGTTATGCTGGAGCTATGATGTGTAGACTGTGGGGACTACATGATTTTTCCAAATTCACTATAGAGATGGTCCCCTTAATGGAAGCTGCAATCAATGGTTATGTTATGGATTCGGCAAATATTTTATCTGATAGACTAGCCACTGAGATATTAGAATACAGAAGGAATGCATTTAAAACTTCCCGCATCATTCCTCCTTTCTGTTACACTGCATATATTCTGGATATTATTTGTTTTAATTTTGAATTCCTGGTACTCGGATGGAAATGGACTCCTCAAGATCCGAATATGATTCATATTTACCACAAGCAGTTATGGAAGGCACGCTATAAATATCACATGTACAGAATTTGCAATGGTTTTGTTTTACCTGTTTATTATTCTATTTTCAATAAGCCGACCCCCAGGATATCCCAGGAGGCAGCAGTTGATCTGACAGCAATAGTTAGCTGGTTCGGTGAGGAGAAATTCACCTATGTGAGGCTTTTTGGTAGTCTCACTAAACCCCATGTTCTCCCCCTATATGTTCCCGATAAATTAATAGCACGGGAATTAGCTTATCAAATAATAGTCGAAGGGACATCAAAAACCCTTAGGAACTCCAAGAAACAGATGTGGCCTATATTTCCCCTACGATGTGGCATTTTCACCTTACATGACTACAAGCATGGAGAGAAAGAGGCAGAGAAGATTCAAATGCCGAATCTTGCCACCATTCCGAACAAGCAATATGATCCAATAATTGTTGCCCATAACGTCACCTCTCAAGCTAAACTTGCCAAATTCGATCATGAAGCAGATGACTTCGATGATTTATTTGCTTCAGCAGAAACATTATTTCAGGTTAAAGGATTAGCCAGAATCAGGTATGAAGAAGAAGGGCTAGAAACATTCCATAGGCTCAGAGACCAGAGGTTGCAAACTCTGCTTTTGGACCTATTAGCTACAACCCCTATAGTTCAACTACCAAGTCAAACTGAACAGAAAGTTGCCGATAAGACTCCTGTAGTGGAGAAGATCCCTGAAAAAGAAAAATTGCTAGAACAGGAGCAGGAACAAGGAAAAAGCACTGAACTCATTGATTCAAACATTTATGTTGATCCCAAACTGCTAAAAGAATGGCAACAATTTGATTCTATCATCAGTAATACTGAGAGCCTACAAGGATTCGGTGCACTTGAGATGACAACTGGTCAGAAGTCAGCAATCAGTACAATTCCGACTGAAGGAACTAGCGGCCCACCCATGACTCAAAAGGATGTAGAGATAATCCCCAAGAATCCATCCGATGAAATTGTTCTACATGTAGAAGAAATACCACCCTTGGATTTCTTCTACAACCCTAAGCATAGGGATGTAATCAAGAGACAAAGGAAAAGAGAAAACTTGATCAATCTTCTCTTTTGCCTTCACAAATGGAGATAACAAATGTGGTATGGAGAGAAGTAGTCAATCCTTTTGAAGACATCACTAAACTCTCTCAGTATGTTGGAGCATACACAACGGCTACAATCGACAAAGCATCAGAGGTAAGTAACTTACTCAAGTAAAAGGACCAAGAAGTCATTTTCTTGGAAACACAGGTACAAGAGAAGCAGTAGAGGATAGAGCAATTGGAACAGTAGTTAGCAGCCCAGAAGCAGTCAAATGACCAATTAAAGGAGCAACTGCTCAAAGAAAAACAAAGAATTGATCAACATGCAATTGAGAAACAACAAGAATTATCCCAAGCATTGAGCAAATTGCGATCATTAAATGAACATTTGAGAAAATCAAAGGAAGAACAGATCGCTCAACTATCACTGCAAATAGAAATATTCAAAGAATATCCTCAAGTGGGAGAGTTCAGATCGAAAGCTCTGCAAATTACCAAAGCATTGTCTAATTAGTTGAGCCTATTATGTCATAATATCTCTCTCGTTCTTCCCCTATGTGAATTTCGTCCTCTATGATTGATAAGTTAGTTGATACGAGACAGAAATTGGAGCAAGCAGATGAAAGATTAACAGAATTTCTATCTTGGTAAGAAACCAAAGAAGGAAAAGCTGCAAATCTACCCCAAATTTTGGAATCGCATAAAGAAATCATATTCCTTGAATGGCAATCTCAATTGATGAAAGCAGAAAGGGCGACATCAAGATGCAGATCGGCAACAAGTAATCTAGTTGAATTGATTAATGATACTCTTTATTTATCAAATTTAACTACAGAGTGTACTCTAGGGAAACTTCCATCGGTGAAAGCATTAGAATAGACATGGAAACAAGAGTTGGAAAAGAGGGAAAAATTGATTGCAAGAATTCAAACTTTAACATGGGAAACCTTTTGGTTCTTCCTTGTTAAACCATATAGTCAGCGAACAGCGATGAAATGCCTCACCAATGCAATCGGTCTTATGATTCCCGAAATTACTGATGCCACATATACTGCCCAGTTACATTCGCGCATGAATCATTTGCCAGAACTGCAACCGATGCTCGCCATTTGCCAGCTCAAGTCACAAGATAGTCAGCCAAAACAGTGAACCATTCTAACCGACTACAGCATGCCTATTTTAAGAAGATTGTCACAATTTTTGTAATTTGGTTATACCAACACATAGCATTTTTATTTCATAGTTTGTTAGTTTAGATAGTATTTATAGACCCTTTCATGTTTTTAGAAAGGGTCCTCAAATTTTTGTATTAAGACTTAGATCAGAAGTTGCATACTGTGCTTCCAATATATTTATTTTTATAAAAACTGGACCTGAATTCTGAGTTTTAATGAAAAAGACTTTTATGTGATATGCATTATTGCTTCTTGTAAAAGTATTTCCAAGTTTAAAGGCGAGATCTGAATGTGATTCATATCGGAGGAGACTCAAATACATATGGCACTACTATCTATGTTTTTGCTTCATGCTTTTATGTGAACCAACATTTATTCATTTTACTATTATTGATGTATGTATATGCTTTCACAGTGATTCTTTGACTTATCACTATTGAATGTTTAAGAGTTGTTATTTTTCATACATATGTGTGTCAATGATATATAAAGATTAGTGCAATAATATTTTAACTATTACTTTGTTCAACTACTTGATCAAAGTAATTATCATATGAATGAATATTTTTGTTTATAAGTAGAGTCATCTATATGCCTACTTGTCAATAAGAATCATCAAAAATTGCACTAAGAGAAAGATTCCACGGATAGATTAGTTATTTATATTATTGCATTTTAGAATAAATCATCCATCATTCCCATTAGATATTAGAAAATTAATCACTTATCCATCCCATTTATAAATCATTGGGAAACTGGTCCCATTATATCTAGTCAGAGCCACCACACCAAGCAGAAAAGGAGTTGCCTTTAAGGTCCAGACCGGGTGGTTTTCCCTGATGTTGATGCAGTGATTTTTGAGGCATCAACATTTTTGGCGCTAGAAGGAGGGCATGAACTATGAATGGCGAGCAAACCCAAATCTACAATCCATTCTGAGAGTAAATCTCCCTCCAACTTACCTCCGACTTCTCCCTTGCATGCTGAAACTCCGGTTTTCAAGAAAGAAGCTGAGAAATCAACAACCACTACTCAACCCCAAAATATCTCAGATAAATTAACTCCAAAATTTCCCAAAGTACAGTCTCTCATTCACAAACTTCAATGATTCTCAATATCACCATAGAAATCTGAGTTATCTCAAGGCAGTGTCACTTCTCAATTCGTTCCTTCTCACCCCCTCACCAGACTTCAGAGTGAAAAGCTTGGTATTGAACCTACTGAGTTACCTTTGCCTAAAAGGAAATGGGCAAGGAAAACAACTAAAGGGTTTGATAGTGAAACTTTCTCGTCATCATCATCCATTTCATCTTCTCCAGTGCAAAGTCAACCATCCACTCCTCCACTCTAGATTGTCGTTCAACAGGAAATTGGAACTTCAACATCTTCTTCTCATCCTTCTCAAACCTCAATATCTGCTCCTTCCCAACCATCTGGAACTTCATTGGCACTATCATCAATTAGTAACCCGATAATAGCACAGAACCCATGGAACAATCTTGGTGCAGTCACAATGCCTGCACCTTTGTACCCATTGCCAGCTCATTCTGAATAATGGTTGCCAAAATTCAATCCAGATGCGGGCATACAAGCAGATGAACACATAAACAACTTTATGTTGTCAGTCAACTTAAAAGGAGTTACTGAGGAAGATGTGGTTGTTAGACTTTTCCCTTATACCTACAAGGATTAGCCGGGTCTTGGTACTTTTCCTTGCCATCAGAATCCATTACTAGTTGGAATATTTTCCAAGAACAGTTCTTAACTAAATATGGTGATGATAGATCTGTAGCAACGTTAATCAATGATCTTTCAAATCTTAGAACATAGTCTAAAGAGCCTATTAAAGAGTTTAATTCACGATTTAATAAACTCTTGAATAAGATTTTGACTGCCTCTAAACCTAGTGAACAAGTTAGAAGTGAATGGTATATAACAGCTTTACCTTCAAACATAGCTATCTTTGTAGATAGAGCTGCAAAATCTACTCTAGTAGAAAATATGAAAGAGGCACTTGCAATAGAGAAACATATCATCACCTTAGAAAAGAAAGCTGCTCTTGAAGATAGAAAATCTAAAAAACTCTCCTTCAAAGATGATTCGAAAAATAAAATGGCTAAAGATCCATATGATATGGAAGGTCTCCAAAAAGTTCTAAAGACTATGTCAAATGAAATGATAGAAATTAAGAAACAAGTAGATGAGACTTCAACTAAAAAGCCATTTATAAACTTTAAGAAACCAGAATCAAAACCCCCTAATGCTATATCCAATGCAGACTCAGACCCTGGGGACGATGAAAAAGAAGATACAGTCTTATCATCTGAAGAAACTAAAGAAGAGGTAATTGTAGAATGTCATGGGAGTGGAACTTCATTTTGCCCAATTCTGATACTGAAAATGAATAGGCAGCTTTCCAAGTAAGTACTAGGAGTAAAGGCACTCTAGAACCTGTTCAAGTAACTCATAAGAAAAAGAACATGAGTACTACTACTAAAGAAAAAGTTCCTACAAAGAAGTCTACAGCGACACCTACTCAAAATCAGCCATCAGCTTCCAATCCACCTTCAACATCTAAAACATTAGTAGTTACAGACTCTATGGATTAAAACATTATTGAAGACATGAAGAAAACAAAGGCAAATATCACTATGTTTGAGCTTAGTAAACTCAAACATCAACAAAAATTGTTGCTCAAGGAATTAGATGCAGTACCTTCTTCTCCACTTCCAAATGTTGTATTGTCCAAAGCTGCTAATGAGACAGGTAAACCACCACCTGGTAGAGTAGAAGCCACTGATGTTATTCTAAACGGAGATAGATCAAATTCCCATACTCCTCCTTTTCTCTTAACCTACGAGATTTATAATATAAATCTGCACAATTGTTTGATAGAATCAGGGGCTTCATTGAATATAATGTCGGCCTCGGTTTGTTCTAAACTAAATATTGAACCCCAAAATTCTGCAATCCATATTGTCCAGTTGGATAGAACTAAGGTCCAAGTATTAGGAGAAATTAACTCAGTTACCATTAGGTTATCAGCTGATCCAAGAGTGGTTCAAAGAATTGACATTTTAATCGCTGATATTCCTGAGTTTTATGGTTTAATTTTAAGTAGAGACTGGTCTAGGAAACTTCATGGTTTCATTTCTACCGATTGGTCTCATATGTGGCTGCCCTATAAAGGAAAGCCAAATCAGATCAAGATTGATCGGGAGAAGCATATGACTCATACTGTAACAGAGTTTGAGTAAGAAAACCAACCTATAGCATTCAACAACAACATTCTAGGTAACTACTCATCCAAATCATTCTTTGGTAATTTCACTGCTCAATCATCACCTTTCTCAGTTAATAATTTCACATCTCAAATCAAAAAAAAATCTCAAACAGATACATCAAGGTGTGTTAAAATTGTTGAGGAAACTGTAATAAAACTGTAGAAAACCTTTATTTTGGTCATTATATTTTGATGGGTCTAAAACTAATGAAGATCCGGGAGCAGGATGTATTTTAGTTAGTCCTGAGGGAGAAAAGACCAGGCTATCATGTAGATTAGAGTTTGAGTGCTCAAATAATATTGTTGAATATGAAGCCTTGATTCAAGGACTTTAGAAAGCAATCGGTCTTAAAGTACAATATTTGAAAGTGTTTGGTGACTCTAAAATTGTTATAAAACAAGTCAAAAATACTATACATTGTCTTTCTAGTCACCTTAAACATTATCAATCTTTGGTACAAGATCTTGTATCTCATTTTTTAGCGTTTAATATTTCTCCCATTCCTAGATCTCAGAATGCAGCAACAGATTTACTAGTTAATGTTGCTTCTAAGCTCCTTCCATCTAAAGATTACAGTCCCGATAAATTTTCAGTAGAGTTAATTTTCAGACCATCAATTCCTGATAATGTCACTAATTGGCGAGTATTCAATCATGATGATGACATTTTAAATTTCTTAACTTTTGATAAGCCCTATCAAACTATTGATGAAAGTGAGCATGATCTTCAAATGAAGGAAAAAATTGAAGAAAATTCAATACCTAAACCAATGGTCAAACTGGAAGATCTTTATGAAATCAAAGATAGGTTTAAACAGGTTACTAATTCAAAGCTTCAAAGTTCTACTTTGAGATTTGAATTAATAAACCTTGGTACAAAGGACAAGCCACAAAACATCAATATGGGATTAAGACTTACCTGAGAAGAAAGAATTGTGTTTATCAGACTATTGCATGGATATAAAAATGTCTCCACATGGAATTATGATGATTTGAAAACATATGATACTTCTATCATACAACATAAAATTCCAATGATATCTGAAGAAAAACCAGTACAGCAGAAATTAAGGAAAATTCATCCTAACCTCGAGAGTCAAATAAAAGCTGAATTAAACAACTCTCGAAAGCTAAGATAATTTTTCCTGTTAGACATTCAAATTGGGTGTCTAACATGGTGCTAGTAAGGCAGAAAAATGGTGACATTAGAGTTTGTATTGATTTCATAAATCTTAATAAAGCGAGTCAAAATGATAACTTCCTTCTACCAACAATGGAGAAAACTCTCCATTCAGTAGTTGGTTCTGAATTAATGTCCTTCTTAGATGGTTTTCCAGGGTATAACCAAATTTTGGTGCACCCTGATGACAAACTTAAGACTACTTTCAGAACCACGTGGGGAACTTATGCCTATCAAAAAATGCCTTTTGGAATAATCAATGTTGGAGCTACATTCCAAAGAGAAATGGACATAGCATTCAAAGGTATAATCAATAAATCAGTAGTTGTCTATTTGGATGACATTACTGTTTTCTCTAAGAAAAGATCAAATCATTTACATGACTTGAAACAAATTTTTGAGCGTTGTAAAAGGTATGGCATTTCACTTAATCCTACGAAGTCTTTTTTTGCTCTTGACGAAGGTAAGCTCTTGGGGTTCATTGTTTCAAAAGATGGTATTTATATTGATCCAGATAGAATGAAAGAGATTTCTAATATTCCATTTCCACATAATAAAAAAATAATGCAATCATTTTTAGGTCAAATTAATTTTGTAAAAAGATTTGTTCCAAATTTTTCACAGATTGTTTTACCATTACAAACCATGATCAAGAAAAACGCAGTGTTTAAAGGGGGACATATAGAAAAGGAAGCTTTTGATTCAATCAAGCAAGTGATCATAAATGCTCCTACATTAAACACCCCTGATTTTTCAAATCATTTCATTTTATATACTCTTGCATCTGATTCATCTTACGCAGCAGTGCTGACACAAATCAATGATCAAAACTTGGAAGCACCAATTTCATTTTATAGCTCAAATCTTCAAGGTGCCAAACTTAATTATTCCGAAGTTGAAAAGCAAGTCTTTGCTATATACAAAGCCATTAAACACTTTAGGCCCTTTCTCTTAAAAGTTCACACAAAAGTTATAGTCCCTTTTTCAGCAGTAAGACAGTTACTAGTTCAAAGGGAATTGGGAGAAAAAAGGGCAAATTGGGTCATGTAATTACAAGAATATGATTTGGACATTAGACCAGCAAATATTGTCAAAGGCCAAGGTTTCTGCAGGTTGTTAGCAGG
Organism: Pinus taeda; assembly: GCA_000404065.3. NCBI lineage: Eukaryota > Viridiplantae > Streptophyta > Pinopsida > Pinales > Pinaceae > Pinus > Pinus taeda. The sequence continues at coordinate 8,706 of APFE030981180.1, forward strand.
AGCTTCTAATATTCAGGAACATGAAGGTACAAACAATATTGAAGAAATCAATGAGATAAGTACCATTAATCCTGAATCCTAATATGTAGATTTGATATTCTATTTGAAAAATGGATATGCTCCTTCTAATATTTCTTATAAAAATAAACATGCCATAAGACTGAAAGCAAAAAACTTCATGATTGTTGATGATGTGTTGTTTAGACGGAATTATGATTCAATTTTGTTAAGATGCTTAGAAAAATTTAAGGCGCAAAAGGTCTTGCAGGAACTACATGATGGACCGACAGGAGGACATTTTGGAGCTGATACAACAGCTCACAAAATTATTCATGCTGGGTATTACTGGCCCACCTTATTTAAAGGCACTCATGAATATGTAAGGAAATGCAGAACATGTCAAACTACCAGTGGAAGACAAAGGAAGCCAGCTTTTCCTTTGCAACCAGTCAACTTTGAACAGCACTTTGAACAATGGGGATTGGATATCATTGGAGAAATTATCCGACATTCATCCAAACAGCATAGGTATATCCTTATAGCTACATATTACTTTACTAAGTGGGTGGAAGCAATTCCTTTGAAGACAACAAACTCTGAGGCAATCATTGAATTCATAGATCAGTTCATTGTTACCAAGTTTGGTGTCCCAAACGCTCTTATTTTTTATAATGCATCTTATTTCTCTGATAATTGCATACTTGAATTTGCTATCAAAAGAGGATTCAAATTGAAATATTATGCATACTACTCTCAGGGTAATGGTTTAGCATAATCCACCAATAAAAATCTTATCAAAATTATTAAGAGGACTATTGATCAAAATCATAAGAATTGGCATAAGTCTTTGATATTTGCACTATGGGCAGACCATATAACACAGAAGGCCTCAATAGGCACTTCTCCATTTAATTTAGAGTATGAAAGGAAGTTGTCATACCAGCAAACTTAGTATTTTCATCACTAGCCTTAGTGCAATTTATTGAAGAAAATCCCTCATCTTCTATTCAATTGAGACATAATCAGATCCTTAAACTATAGGAAGAAAGGGAGAAATCCCGAATTACACATGCGAAGCATCAACAAATTATCAAGTCTTCTTTTGATACAATTTCAACTGGCTCAAAATATTTACAAGTTGGTGATCTTGTTTTGAAATGGGACAAAGCCCACGAGGATAAAGCAAAACACACTAAATTTCAGAAAATGTGGCTCGGACCATTCCAAATCAGCGAGAAGATAGGCCCATCAACATTCATATTTCAAGATTTATCAGGAAAGAGAGATTCTCTTCCTGTCAATGGGGTTATTTTGAAAAAATTCTTCAATTGAGGAGGTAAACCCTTCTCACTTTGTAAATATTCAATTTTCAGTTATATTTGTGTGAATAATTAGTTTATTTTCTTTTCTTAGCAAATAAAGTTGTGAATAGCCTTCTATTGGTCTTTACTATTTTGAAAAGGTTACTTAAAAGAAAATAGTCATAATATTTACTTTTGATAGATGGAAGCCTTGAAGGAAAAAAAAAGTTCTAGGAAATTAGGTATAATTAAACTCTGAAAACCCTTTTTATTTTTTTGAAATCTTCTCAAGACTTGAAAATATTGTAAACCATTCTAAGTTTTAGAAGCCTAAAAAAGGTTATCAATAGCAAGCAAAGACTGATCCAATCTTAGCATCTTCAACTCTCAAAACTGTCATCCATGCTCTCTTAAGGAGAAAATCCTCCCATCCATCAAAGTTTATAATTTCTCAGAGTATAATTCTAAAATATATTTGATATAAAAGATAAGAGGTCTTCTCACAAGCCTGCTTATCATGATCATAGGGGACTAGTTCAACTGACATTACCAACACTGCATATCAAAACAGGGTAATGGCTTATAATTAGAAGACAAGGGCTCTCATCACGAGCCAGCTTGTTCAGTTAAATTACAACCAGTGAATGGCATTGTTAACAGCTGGCCACCAAACCAAGACAATGGATTTTTATCTTACAAAATAAAGAAATAAGGAAAAAAGAAAATGCAATACAAAAAATGTGGAAACATATATTTTGGATTCATTATTTTAAATTATACTCTGAAATGGATGGAACAATGAATGATCAAATGGTTAAAAGGTAACCCTACCGAGACTATGAACGTTTGCTGGAAGCAATGGCTCTACCTGTGACGGAGGAGTCATTATATAAGCTAAGTTGGAGAAGTCTTTTGTTTTATCATTATCAACCAATTAAGGTATACATAAAATTAGAATGTATTTAATTTTGAGATGAGAAAGAAATAGCAAAAATAGTTTTCATTATATTCAAAATCTATGATTACCTAGTTATATTAGATTTCCTCTATCCACTAGGGTTTTCAGATTAAGAAGGTTAAAATATTATATTACTTTCTCAGAGATAATTGTTTCTTCCAGTGAATCGCCAATTGTTGTGCTGTACAACAACCCCCCATTTCTATAAAAAAATTAATATGAAATGGGTCCCTTTTTAAATAAACTTAGTTATATTTGTGAATTCACAAATAAAACTAGTATTGACTTCATTTACAAGGAAAATCTTTATTAAAAGGCCCGATGTAAATAAATCATTTGATAAAGCTTTTTGATAAAAAAACAAAGTGTTCCTTTAAAAACATTATAAATAAGTTTACATTGCGATAAAGTGAACAGAGATCGCATATAGCAATAACAAAGGAACATTCACAAAAAATACCTCATCCAATCCTCCGATCCGATAAATAAATCATAATCAGCAATCAAAGAAATCATATGCCAAAGATACATACGTAAAAACCTCATCCAATCTTCTGATGCGATAAAGGAAATCACAATCGGCAATCGGCCATATCAAATGACAAAGGGAGAAAAGCACAAGCCAAACCCTGACTGCGATCAATCAATTGGGCGCACATCTCAATATGAAAAAAAGCATACGCTAAAACAATTTGCATGCATAATACTCCGCCCCATTATAATATTACTTTTCGGCAATCAGAGATATTCGTTGCAAGTGCTAAAGCCTTTCCATTTGACACTCCCGATTGCGATTTGTGATTTATCGCTGATCACCGATTGAGGAAATCCAAAGACACGCTTGAAATAATCATTTGGTATACGATCGACAAGATGGGCATTTATGGTATTATTTACCACGATTGGTAGTTCGAACGGCTATTTAATATTAAAGTTAAGGATAGATCCTTTAAAACATTTCATCCGTGGTAATTCTTAGCTGCATTCCATTTATCATATGTCAATCGCCGCAATTCTGTTCATTTTCATATTCTATTTAAGAGGAAATATCTTTGTATTATGGTTTGCAATTGTCTGTGCAGAGTACCTCCAAACCCACAAATCCAGAGAAAATGGGGAAGAAATCAAAGAAGCCCACAACAATTCCTACAACCAAAGAACCAGGACCGAGCAAGAAAGGATTAATATCATATACAACATGTCTCGGTCTAGGAAATACCAACTGGGAAAGCATTTATAATCTGATAGAAGAAGAGGAGCCCGAAGAATTAGAATAGGAAGCCACTGTCGATTCAACCAACAAGTTAGAGGGAACTCTAAAAGAATTGGCTTGTTTTTATCTTCACGGGATAGCAGCACGGGCCAAGATTCTACCATACACTGATGTAGTAAGATGGGTGGTTCAGAAAATCCCAACTTCAGATAGAACATTTTCCACAACTGATGGGAGGATATTCGGCTCATTCAATCCTGAAGATCTCAGGCAAATGTATCATCTACCGCCACCCGAGAAGCGATACAACAAGGCATTCCTAGAAGCATTTGTAAAGGAAAACGACTTAGAGTCAGACACAATCAAGCAATGGAGGCATTTCCCGGAGAAACACAAGCACGAGTCATAGGGTAAGTAATTTGTTGACTCATTACCTCTCCTTATTGTTATGATGGATCTATGATGTGTAGACTGTGGGGACTGCATGATTATGTCAAATTCACTATAGAGATGGTCCCCTTAATGGAAGTTGCAATCAATGGTTATGTTATGGATTGGGCAAATATTTTGTCTGATAGACTAGCCACTAAGATATTAGAATATAGAAGGAATGCATTTACAACCTCCCACATCATTCCTCCTTTCTATTACACTGCATATATTCTGGATATTATTTGTTTTAATTCTGAATTCCCAGTACTCGAATGGAAATGGACTCCTCAAGGTCTGAATCAGATTCATATTTACCACAAGCAGTTATGGAAGGCACACTATAAAAATCACATGTACAGAATTTGCAATGGTTTATTTTTACCTATATATTAGTCTATTTTCAATAAGCTGGCCCCCAGGATATCCCAGGAAGCAGCAGTAGGTAGTTGGTTCGGTGAGGAGAAATTCACCTATGTGAGGCTTTTTGGCAGTCTCACTAAACCCCATGTTCTCCCCCTATATGTTCCCGATAAATTATTAGCACGGGAATTATCTTATTAGATAACAGTCGAAGGGACATCAAAAACCCTTAGGGACTCCAAGAAACAGATGTGGCCTATATTTCCCCTACAATGTGGCATTTTCACCTTACATGACTACAAGCATGCAGAGAAAGAGGCAGAGAAGATTCAAATGTTGAATCTTGCCACCATTCCGAACAGGCAATATGATCCAAGAAATGTTGCCCATAACGTCACCTCTCAAGCTAAACTTGCCAAATTCGATCATGAAGCGGATGACTTCGATGATTTATTTGCTTTAGCCGAAACATTATTTCAGGTTAAAGGATTGGCTAGAATCAGGTATGAATAAGAAGGGATAGAAACATTCAATAGGCTCAGAGACCAGAGGTTGCAGACTTTGCCTTTGGACCTATTAGCTACAACCCCTACAGTTCAACCACCAAGTCAAACTGAACAGAAAGCTACCGATAAGACTCCTATAGTGGAGAAGATCCTTGAAAAAGAAAAATTGCCAGAATAGGATCAGAAATAAGGAAAAAGCAGTGAACTCATTGATTCAAACATTTATGTTGATCCCAAACTGCTAAAAGAATGGCAACAATTTGATTCTATCATCAGTAATACTGAGAACCTACAAGGATTTGACACACCTGAGATGACAACTGGTCAGAAGTCAGCAATCAGTACAATTCTGACTGAAGGAACTAGCGGCCCACCCATGACTCAAAAAGATGTAGAGATAATCCCCAAGAATCCATCTGATGAAATTGTTCTACATGTAGAAGAAATACCACCCTTGGATGTCTTCTACAGCCTTAAGCATAAGGCTATAATCAAAAGACAAAGGAAAAAGAGAACACTTGATCAATCTTCTCTTTTGCCTTCACAAATGGAGATAACAAATGTGGTATGGAGAGAAGAAGTTAATCCTTCTGAAGATCTCACTAAACTCTCTCATTATGCTGGAGCATACACAGCGGCTACAATCGACAAAGCATCGGAGGTGAGTAACTTACACAAGGAAAAAGACCAAGCAGTCATTTTCTTGGAAACACAGGTATAAGAGAAGCAGTAAAGGATAGAGCAATTGGAACAACAGTTAGCAACCCAGAAGCAATCAAATGACCAATTAAAGGAGAAATTTCTCAAAGAAAAAAAAAAAAAGAATTGATCAACATGCAATTGAGAAACAACAGGAATTATCCCAGGCATTGAGAAAATTTCTATCATTAAATGAACAGTTGAGTAAATCAAAGGAAGAACAGATTGCTCAACTATCACTGCAAATAGAAAGATTCAAAGAATATCCTCAAGTGGGAGAATTCATATCAGAGGCTCTGCAAATTACCAAAGCATTATCTAATCAATTGAGCCTATTATGTCATAATATCTCTTTCGTTCTTCCCCTATGTGAAATTTCGTCATCTATGATTGATAAGTTGGTTGATGCAAGACAGAAATTGGAGCAAGTAGATGAAAGATTAACAGAATTTCTATCTTGGCAAGAAATCAAAGAAGGAAAAGCTAGAAATCTACCCCAAATTCTGGAATCGCATAAAGAATCCTATTCCTTGAATGGCAATCTCAATTGATGAAAGCAGAGAGGGCAACATCAAGATGCAGATCAGCAACAAGTAATCTAGTTGAATTAATTAATGATACTCTTTATTTATCAAATTTAATTACTGAGTGTACTCCATGGAAACTTCCATCGGTGAAAGCATTAGAACAGAGATGGAAACAAGAGTTGGAAAAGAGGGAAAGATTGATCGCTGGAATTCAAAGTTTAACATGGGAAACCTTTTGGTTCTTCCTTGTTAAACCATTATAGTCAGCAAATAGCGATGAAATGCCTCACCGATGCAATCGATCATATGATTCTCGAAATTACTGATGCCACATATACTGCCCAGTTACATTTGCGCATGAGTCATCCGCCATAATTGTAATCGATGCTCGTCATTTGCCAGCTCAAGTCACAAGATAGTCAGCCAAAACAGTGAACCATTCTGACCGACTACAACATTCCTATTTTAAGAAGATTGTCACAATTTTTGTAATTTGGTTATACCAACACTAGCATTTTTATTTCATAGTTTGTTAGTTTAGATAGTATTTATAGACCCTTTCATGTCTTTAGAAAGGGTCCTCAAATTTTTGTATTAAGATTTGGATCAGAAGTTGCACTATTGTGCTTCCAATATATTTATTTTTATAAAAACTGGACCTAAATTATGAGTTTTAATGAATAATACTTTTATGTAATATGCACTATTGCTTCTTGTAAAAGTATTTCCAAGTTGAAAGGCGGGATTTGAATGCGATTCATATCGAAAGAGACTCAAATACATATGGTACTACTATCTATGTTTTTGCTTCATGCTTTTATGTGAACTGGCCTTTATTCATTTTGCTATTATTGATGTATGTATATGCTTTCACAACAATTCTTTGACTTATCACTATTGAATGTTTAAGAGTTGTTATTTTTCATACATATGTGTGTCAATGATATATAAAGATTAGTGCATTAATGTTTTAATTATTACTTTGTTCAACTACTTGAACAAAGTAATTATCTTATGAATGAATATTTTTGTTTATAAGTAGAGTCATCTATATGCCTACTTGTCAATAAGAATCATCAAAAAATTGCACTAAGAGAAAGATTTCCCGGGATAGATTAGTTATTTATATTATTGCATTTTAGAATAAATTATCGATCATTCCCACTAGATATTAGAAAATCAATCACTTATCCAACCCATTTATAAATCATTAGGAAACTGGTCCCATTATATCCAGTCAGAGCCACCATACCAAACGGAAAAAGCGTTGTCTTTAAGGTCCAGACCGGGTGGTTTTCCCCGATGTTGATGCAGTGATTTTTGAGGCATCAACATAAACATATGGTTAAGTGCTATTATTTTGGAAAAATTTTGCTTGTTCTTCTGTTTCATCTATCTAAGTTTTGGTTAGAATCAACCTTAGGAGGAAATTTTCCTTACATCAATCACAAAAGGTATCAATAACAAAGCAAGGAATCTCTATAGAAAAGTTATTTTTAAACTCTACAATTGTCGTCCAAGATAATTATTAAGGAACCAATGACTTCCCCCCCACTCAAGGAATTTGCAAGATTCAACGAGTAATCTAATTATATACTTTAAACTTAAAGAATAATAGGTCTCATCAATATTCGGATTATCATGATCATAAAGATTATAACTAACTTACATTGCCACACTGAATATCACAACAAGGTAATTGCTCGAGATTATTTCAATCAAAAGACAAGGGGTCTCATCAAGAGCCAGCTTGTTCAGTTAAGCTATAAATCAAGTGAATGGCACTGTCAATTTTGGCCACCAAACCAAGACATTATTCTTTAAGAAATAAAAGAGAAATAAGAAAAGAAAAGCAATAAGGGTATATGAGGATTTATCTTTGAAAATTACAGTCTTCTCAAATGGGACACTGGATCATTGCTGGGTAATAGGTAACCCTGTCGAGGCTATGAACGCCTGCTGGGAGCAAAGGCTCTACCTACAACAAATGAGTACACGAAAACTGATCTAAAGAGATGCTTTGTTTTATCTTTACAAACCAAGTAATGATTGATGTGAGTAAAATGACTAACTCTGAGAAGAAGATAATCAGAATAAAAATAGTTAGAATAAGATGTTGTTATTTAATAGATAGCACTATTTACCTTATATTTCATATAATGAAGTTTCATTTTCAAAACCATCTCTATTTTGGAAGTTTTAGAAAATTCAAAAAACCTTCAAAGATAATTGGTTCTTCCAAGTGAATCCCCAATTGTTGTGCTTATCAACACCCCCCCCCCCCCCAATTTATTAGTATTAATAATAACATTAATAAATGGGGACCCTTCCAAAAAAATCAAATCTTAGCTTCTAATCATGCCTTTTTGTTTGTTATAATAAAATAAAATATCAAAGTGGAACTTGGCAAAACTTGGAAAAAGGACCTTTTCATACTTTAGGCGCATAAAACTTCATAAACATTAAATTTCTTATAAAAGTGCCACATGATAAAAAAGCCTAAGAATAGCTTTATACCCGAAAGTAATGAATATTAAAGTAAACCTTAAAAGACCCACTTTAATGAGATTATTCTCACATTGCAAAATAATTATGATGGACCTCCCTTATAAAAGTTACCTCATTAAAACGTGATCCGCGAAATGCGAAATCTTAAATTCTCATAAACCTTATCGCATCGTAGTCTCAAACTACGCGGTGCTATTTGATAAAGCATAAGAAGATATTGCGAGATGTCATATCGCATCAACTCACATGGCGGTAGGTCTTAACGAAAACAAGTTTTTGCGATATAGCGATCTGCGATATTGCGCAACAAATCGCAAAATCACTTTTATCGCAACTTAAAGGGCTCACTATTCTAGGAGAGTACTTCCGACTTTCGATGTGAAGTTATGAACATTAAGTTAAGCATAACGGTTCATTAGTGGACATTTATTAAAAGATGATTACGATCAGTTGTAAAAGTCCATGTGACATAAGTTGATATATTTTGAAGTGATTTAGAATTAAAGACCCTCTGTCACCTTATTTTCGTACTCTCTATTCATTATTTATGCATTTACTATCATTTTTATCCTATTTTTCTTTATGCTTATAAATTTCAGGAGGAACACATAGAGTTGAACATTCGAAGAAATGGTGAAGAAAGGAAAGGAACCTGCTTCTGAGAAGTCAGAAATGACCCCATTGGTCACAGACACTACCTGTAATCAAGATGCAAGGACATCTATGTCGGAAACTATGTATCTGTTATTGGAGGAAGAACAACAGAGAATTATGGAAATAACAGTTACAGCAGATGGATGTGGCTCTTCTGATGCTTCTTTGACTGAGCTTGCATGCTCATTCTTGCACTGCATTGCTGCAAGGCCAAAGATACTCCCTTACATTGACATGGTTAAATGGATTATAGATGATGTGGACATATCTGACAAAGAATTCAAGACGGAAAGCCAAGAAGTCATGGGGTCGTTTACTCCAGACAACCTGAGGCTCATGTACCATTTACCAGAACCCCAGGCCATCTACAACAAGCACTTTGTCGAGAAGTTCGCCAAGGAGAATGAAGACTTGGCAGAACGCATGAAGCATTGGTCAAACAATGAGGAAAGACTCAAAAAAGATAAAAATGGTATATACGCCACTGGTTCTCTTTGTTCCCCTTACAATTTTGCCAGTGCTATGTTATGTAGATTGTTTGGTAAACCCGACAACAACAAATTTTCATCAGAATGGTTACCCCTAGTAGATGTAGCTATCAATGCTACAATAATGAATTGGGCTCAAATCCTGTCAGATAATTTAGCCACTGCAATTTTAGAATATAGAAGAAAAAGAAGCATTGCTTCGAGGGTTTACCCTCCATTTTTCATGAGTGCCTATGTTATGGACGCTATTTGTTTTGGTTCCAAATTTCTTGTTATGGGATGAAAGTGGACGGTTCAAAATCCACTTCCCATTCAAATTTATCACAAAGTCATGTGGGAATCAAAATTTGTCACGAAGTTATACCCCGGATTCATAAAAAGATCTACAACAAAGATGCCCCAAGGTTTTCCCAAGAAGCTGAGGTAGATATTCTCTCCGTAGCGAGATGGTTTGGGGAAGAATTATTCACGTATATTAGAGTGTTTGGCAGTATTGCCTCACCCCATGTGCTACCTTTTTATGTCCCAGACAAACTAATGGCGAGGGAGATAGCCTATCAGACATGCGGTGAGGGGGGTATGAGCAAAGTACTGAAAGATTCCAAGAAGGCCATTTGGCCTCAATTTCATGTAACATGCAGAGCATTTGCATTGCATGACCTAGGACATGCTTTCAAATAAGTTAATAATGTATTATATTTGCAACTACCCAAGTTCCCCGGAACGCAATATGATCCCTTCAATATTGTAAAAGATTTTAACACAATGGTTAAAATAAAAGTATTTTCCCATGAAAAGGATCCCTTTGATGATGTTTTCCTACAGAAAAACACCTTCAAAGAAGTTCAGCATACGGAACGAATTCCTTTTGACCAAGAAGGTCTCCAAACTTTTGATAATTACAGAAAACAAAGGTTATCTAAGGTTCTACTAGACCAATTACTCATCGAACCAGTAAGAGATCCTACTCCCAATGTAAGCATAAGTGAAGATTCAAAATAAAAATCCAAAACAAGTTCCGAAAAAGAATTAGCAAAAAGTCTGGCGATCAATCCGAGAATGAACACGGTAGGAGCAAGGAGTCAATAAAAGACACAGCCTAGTCCACAGAAAAGTCTGATCAGCAGACTTTGTTTGTAAAACAAGCTAAAGCCTCAACTCCCCTTACAAAGGAAGCAAAGCCGCCCGTAATTGATCTAGAAGGAGAATGGGAAAATTTTAATAAGATACTTAACACAGAGGAACAAAGCCCAGAGCCACCAACAAATCCAAAAGAGACGACCATAGAAATGGTAATAAAAATGGTTGTTAGCACTCAGGAAACAGAGCATATTCCCATTGCTACCACATCCGAGATTGTACTAAGAATAAAGGAAATTCCTCTTCTAGATGTATTCTACAGCCCTCAACATAAAGTCATCGTTAGAAGACAAAGAAAGAAAATAAAGTTGGATTTTGTGCTCACTCCCGAAGATAAACCTCTGGATGTTCTTTGGAAAGACCCATCTACAGATCCATCGGCAAATCTCACTAGGCTCCTGCAGGTCGCAAGCGCATACACTTCAATAACCATTGACAAAGCAGCAGAGGTACAACTGCTGCTAAAAGAAAAAGAAGATAGGATTTTTTTATTGGAACAACAGTTACAGTAGGTCAGCATCAATTAACAAGTGGAAACACAGTTGGCAAAACTTCAGCGGGACTTTCAGCAAATGCAGTTGGCACATCAAAGTAATTTAGCTAGTAAAGAAGAATAGTTATAGAGTTTAATAGAACTGCATAAAGATGATCCCAAAATTGAACAGTTTGTTACAGAGGCACTTGGTCTCAATTCTCAACTTCTACAACAGAAAGAACTATTATGCCAGAAGATTTTGTAGTGGAATTCTCACTGCAAAATGAGTGATAACATAACAAATCAAGTTGTGGAATTACGACTTGAATATGATTCAATTTTTAAGAAAATCTCAAACTTCATAAACTGGAAGAAATCTGAAGAATGGAAAACAAAATTGATGAATCGCACAAAGAAATTTTATTTGCAAAATGGGATTCTCGGCTAAGAGAGGCAGAACAGGCAATGGAGGATGTGGCAGCAACAACAAGCAATATAATTGAATGTGTGAATGAAAATCTACACAAGGCTAATTTGGTAGTAGAAACTACCCCTGGTTTCTTCCAAAAGCACAAAAGCTTCAAGAAGTATGGAAACAAGCAGCGGAGGAAAGGGCAGAGGCAATTAAACAGGTAAACATATTGAACTGGGAAGCATACTGGCAGTACCTAGTGAAACCACACAGCCAGTAGATGACCCTAAAACGCCTGATGACTTCCGCTGAGAAAATAGTGCCAGCACTCACCAATGTCGTATTTGCAGGACAACTAAAAGCTAAAGTCAACCAACCGACACTCTTAAAACCGATGCTAGATATTTGCGATCTCAAGGACCAAATGCAGAATTAGTCATAGACATAGTTTTTTTTTTTTTTTTGCCTAAAATGAGGCAAGTCGTTTAAACCTCCTCATCTATTTTTCTAATTTCTATTTTTAAGTTTCATATATTAGTATTTAAACCCCTCTCATGCATTTAGAGAGGGGTCCAGAAATTTTATCAAAAACATTCTTCAGAACATGCACTTATGCCCCCCACTGAGGAGGTTTTGGTAAAATTAATGGAACAAGATTTATTTTCTACTTGAGCTTAGCATCTTCTACTGAAATTGCACTTTTGTACTCTTAGTTGATGTTAAGTGATTTGAAGGCGGATCAATATTGTTGGAGCACATGAGTAGGACGTATTACAAATGGTACTTCTATCTCTTAATACTTTTTACTTGTGTATCAAGCAATAAATTATTTTCAGTTATTTATGTATGAAAGTTTAAATTCTTAGTTATCATTATTGCACTTTTGTATGATGATGATTTATTCTTTACACTGAATATGTGAATCACGCTTTATGTCATATATCTTTCATATCGTTTCAGCTAAATTTTTATACAAAACGATCATTATCAAATGGATTCTTTTCCTATCGTGATTGAATGATCTTTATTATCAATTACTTTTAGAAATCATTTTAGATCACATATATAAACGTTACTCCTGGGATAGTTTCTAAAAGTTAGATGTTTTCTTTGATTATGATAGATTGCATATGATAGTTAGAAGATAAATTAAATTTAGAATAAGTATTCACCCCATAAAACCCCAAAAAGAAAAACATCATCCCGCTAGCACAAACATCATAAATATATTGGGAAACTGGTCCCATCATCCCCAGTCGGAGCGACTATTCCAACGGAAAAGGAGTTGTCCTAAGGTCTAGACCGGGTGGTTATCCCCCTTGTTGGAGTCCCGATTTTTAGAGCCTTCAACTGGATGATAAGCTTTCTTCCGTGTGGTTGGGGCTTAGATTAATGGAAACCCTCTCTTCTCATACCAGAACTTGTTGCAGACTAACAATGTCATATATTTGTATATTTATGTCAGAAAACTTTAACAATAAAGAATCTTCTATACATATAATGCAAATGATAATAAGTGTAGGGATATTGTGTAGAGTTTCTCCCTCTGAATGGGAAGTTGCTTCAGTCATCGTCATTCAAAACATCAACCTGTCTATCATAATATTGGCATGCATCTACAAAATTGTTAGATCATGAAATCAAACTATATCAGGTTCTGAAACATATATCCATCATGGTCATAACATGTTAATTACATCAACTACTTCATCATCACATATGAGCATGACATCAAATTTTCATCAAGGGTTAGAGTCATATGGTTAGGACAACTAACAGGTGTATCATCAAAGATCATGAACACAATATCACTTACATAGCTTAGTTCATCAAGTCAAGGCATCCATATTTACTATATTTTCAAAATTACTAAGCCAAGGTCAATAAGGGGATCTTGAGCAACAATATTATTGTTACACTTCTATAATCATGGTTATCATGCTTCTCACAAGCATTAACAATACTATCAAGTCACCATATAAAAGATAGTGTATCTAACTTGCTTCATAAGATCTAGAAATTCATCATCTTAGATACTTTTCCAAGTATACAAATATATCAAAAATCAATGTTTCTAAATACCTTTACCATGACTTAATAGAATGTAAGATACTTGTCCAATACCAATTGCACCATCTCATCATAGGTACCATGAATCAAACTTACTTTCATATGCAATATGAGTCATTCATAAAGGCGATATTTCCATCATACTTTAGGGATTACCGTGTCATCCAATATTTGCAACTGAAAAATAATATTGAAATAGTACATATTATATACCTTTTAGATACATGTGCACCTTGACATTGGCAGCTTGGAGCACTTTGTCAACTTTTCATCAGGTGCCTCTTTTCCTTTTCCAACACTAGCTCTTCTCTTCCTACACTAGCCAACTTTTCCTGCACCTTAGATGATCCTCACGAGGATCCACTTATCACATCTCATCAGAAGGTTAGAAGTATCCCAATATTCAAATATACATGCAGGAAGTATAGTCAATGATCAAACCAATAAATCTAAACAAAAGAAAAGACATAAAGGAGTAACATCAATTGAAAAGTACTTGTCTTCAATGAGAGATGATCATCTCCCTCTTGAACCAACCTTCAAGAGTTGTGTCTATTCATTGTTCATATAATGATTGTTTCCTTTAATATTTCAACCAACTTCATCCTCAACCAGGCCTAATAGAGACTATCCCATCTAGGTCTTCATCAAATCTGTCACAAGTGGTTGATCATATTGATCATGCTAGGGTTTCTAGATTGCATATCTCAAATACTTTCCATAAAATAGGGTTCCTTCCAAACCCTAACCTCATAAGGTCCATCAAACACTAATAACCAAATTACCTAAGGTTTCCTTCAAACCCTAGCCTTCTTTTAGGTCTCCTCCATATTCTCTTGTATCAAAGGTGTCTCCATATGGGTGCTCTTCAATGACTTTTCTTCAACCCAAATCTGATACCATGTTAATTTTTTTTTCTTAGGGCTACATTGTTCTTTGCTTTGATAATTGCATTTCATTATTTCCATATTAAATTCAACCCACAACATCATAACATTATTCATATTTACATCATTATTTAGCAACATATGCAACTATATAGAAAGAAAAATATCATCATTAATGTAGTGGAACATAAAGGAACAATAGAATAAAAACATTCACACATAGAGACACCAAGATTGGTTGGAGACTAGGGAAAAATCCACTACGAGGAAAACCCTTTCAAATTATTCTTCTTTTTAGATTGTCATTGAATGGTTAAATAAAAGAGAGTACAATGATCCATATTTTCATCCATACAACTAAACAATATCCATGAAGAAGATCCTAACAAAAATGATCTAACAAAATCAAAAAGAATATTACAACAAGAGTGTCGATTAGATATCACTTCATCAGACTGTAGTCAACTTCAGCCATATGCAGTCAACTACGGTCAACTACAGCAATTGACCAAAAAAAAAACCCTACTTTCCAACCACAGGGAAGGCATGTTGTGCATGTAGCTGATAGGCTTCAATCGCACGGATGAGTCGGCATGCATGTGATTGCAGCCGAGATTTCTCTGTGACATGCCTGTAATGGAGACCCAAGACCCTAAAATAAAGATGCGAGCTTTGGACCCTACAATTTCACCTTTGAGTGAATCCATTCTTTGTGAACCTACCTCAGACCTGTGCGAGCCAAAACCAAAGAAGAGAAATAGAAGAATGATCCAAGATGATTTTCCAAATGAGGATCACTTGACTTACATTTATAACCTTCTAAGGGATTCCAATTTGCTTTGGGGCTGACCTGATCAGATATGCAAATGTGGGGTTTAATTCAAAATTATACTTTCCCTTAACCAAATTGAGCACTTCAATAGTCAAAATTGGTCCTCTTGAAAAGAGGAATCTCCTCCCATGGTTGGAATTTGTCACTAAGATGCCAAATTAACAAGTGCTACCTGGGAGGAGTACATATTACATTTGACGTAGTTGTTGGAGGCATTAAAAGGCACCAATTGCTATCAAATATCAAGAAGAGTGAGTTTGCACAACAACCTTTGGTGTATCTGGGGTATGCGATAGGTGTAGGGGAGCTAAAAATAGATCCTTCCAAGATGGATGCCATTATGAAATGGTTGTTTCCTACTAATGTTTATGAGGTTAGGAGTTTCATTGGGGTATCACAATAATTGAGGAAATTCATAGCCTCATTTTTAGCAGTAGTAACAACACTCCACCCCATGAAGCGAACAAAGTTCCTTCTATAAATTAATCACTCCAAAAGACTTGGAATATCAAGATATCCATTAAGGATATAAATTTATTAATATATGAAAAGAATAAGAATGAAATTTAAAATGAGAACGAGAGGTTGGCTTATATACCAAGCAAGTGTCCTCTTATGAAGAGTCATGTTCTATAGACATGCCTCTTCAACCTTAATTACTAGCTTACTAACTAATTTATGATTATTATCTTTTACATTATATTTATATTAATTTATATATTTTATTCGTTACATTGCCTTCTTCCTCAAAAAGCTTTGTCCTCAAAGCTTGTCGATGAAAAAAAGCTTAATCTCTTTTTCGGCTTTGAAAGTATTTCTCTCTTGGAACAGTCATCTTCGTCGATACAAGCTGATATGATCTTCTTAGTGACAAACAAAATTGTCGCACTGAGAATGGATCAGACCATCCTAGATTAATCTTCTGTATCGCATTCTGATCACTAAAACTTTGTAACGACTTGTCCTCTTAGGAAGTTACATTACTCTTTTTTGGAACATTAGTTTGTTGTTTCGGTTCTGACTGGTTCAAATATGTAGCATGGTTGAGTCATCTGTTCTCATGATTTGGATGCCGATATGGAACCTTTTTTGTTTGATTTTTCCTTACTGGGCATGTGCCAATTTTTATATTTTCTTCTGGCGAAGATGTTGTTGAGTTGGTTATGAAATATTCACTGGGGATGTTCATTGTTTGAACTGCAACATCCAAGTGCGTGTTTTCTTCAACTTGCTCGTCTTCTTCCTGAGTTGTGACATTCAGTGATCGGTATTTGTTGTTTTGTCATCAACTTGAATTCCTACATTTGATGCTTCCTTCTTGATAAGTTGTTGTACTTGGTTTTTTAATGACTTCTTGTCCTTTTTAAGTTTCTTAATTTGTGTCAGTAATTTTTCGCTATGGTTTTTAAATCGAGAAACTTCTTCATTTTTGTCAATATTGATTTTGTCGATTTCTTTTTGCATATTTGTAATACCTTTTTACCTTCTTGAGACATTATTTTTGAAATATCTGAGATATCTTTTGGTGTTACTGAATTTGGTTTTAGTGTAAAATCTTGGAGTGTTATTTTCTTCTTCTTGTAAGAAAATGTTAAAAACTTCTTCTTTGTATTTAGAATAAAGGAACCTAGAGTTTCCATCCAAGGTAAACCCCAAAATAATGTCCCCTTGATTGTCCCATAGGGTCTGAACTGAGAATTGTGATACAAATATATAATCTTCAATGTTCAACTGTAAATTAGCTATGTCATATATTTTATTGCGAAAAAGGTCTAATTCTAATTTTTCAGTTATATTTGACTCTGGAATCACTAGTTGGTTTGCGATTTTAGGTGTTATATAATTTGCATCTTTTGTCGGAGAAATAGAAATAATAACATATTTTCCTGCTAGAGTTCCTTTAATGTTAAATAACGCTTTACCGACTTTGGGTGCGGTTTCTGGGAATCTTATGGCCTTCATTTTTGTATTAGACTCCATTTTTGCTTCTTGAATATTAAATATTAATTATTTTTCTCCTTCTTCTTTTTTAATAAATTTTTTTTCAAGAATTTATTTATTTATTTTTTTCTATATTATTATTATTTTTTTTTATATGATATATTCTCTCTCCTTTTTTTTTCCCTTTTTTTTATATAATTTCTCCTTTTTTTTCCCTCTTTTTTTATATAATTTCTCTTTTTTGTATATATTCTTTTAATCTATAAAATATATTTCCACTTCTCTCTTTATAAAAATC
>APFE030981180.1:29601-45556 GCA_000404065.3 Pinus taeda
CATTGTCGACAGTGGCAGCCAAAAGAACCTTATTTCAGCAGAGGTCGTGAAGCGGTTGGGCCTACCAACTACACCACACCCGCAGCCGTACAGTATCGGGTGGCTTCATGAAGGACGATATCTCAAAGTTCGCCAGCAGTGCTGCTTTCCCTACAGCATCAAGCCCTTCACAGACGAGGTATTGTGTGATGTTACACCTCTGGATGTTTGTGATGTACTATTAGGCCAGCCATACTTGTGGAGGCGACATGTTGTGTATGAGTCAAGCCCTCGCGCTGTCATTATTTCTTTGGGTGATTCATTATACAGGATACCAGAGGTAGCCCCACCTATCGCCACATCTTTGATCACTGGTAAGAAAGGCAGCAAGCTCATATCACAGACTAGGAAATTTATTTTCTGTCTGGTTCGCTCCCAAAGTAAGGCGAAGATCATTGCTACATCCATGACCCCCGCAAAGGGTTCCTCCACGTAGCAGCAGCAACAGCAAAGGGATACGGTCATGAAAACACATAGGAACAACTTCTCCTCACCCACAGGGGTACCACATAAGTTTCAGGTGGGCGACAAAGTTTGGTTACATCTGCAGAAAGAATGCCTTGCAAGAGCCCATCAGAAGCTCCGACCACTCCGACATGGTCCTTACACCAGTACCAAGGCTATGGGAAACAACGCTTTGAAGCACAACATTCCTCCATTCCTTCACTTGCACCGAGTGTTCAATGTGGACCGTCGTCAAACATGCTTCCCACCATTTCTAGACACATCAGAGATTGCAGAACAGCTCACCAGTGACCCAACTCAGCAGAAGCTTCCTCATCTTAGGGAGGAACTCAACACAATGGGGACCATTGCTTCCTAAGGGGGGAGGAATGATCCAGGTGGATTTTGGTGGCCACCCACCTATCCCATTTGGACCCCCACAATTGTCTCTTTCAGCTTTTTTAGTTTCCTAAGTTGTAGCACAGTTTACTATTTTTAGCAGTTTTTCGGGTCCTGAACTTCCGGAGCCGTTTTGAGGCCCTAAGCGACGTTTTTTGGGAAATCTGGGGCAACATGGGTCCATGGACCAATGTTGCCTTCCCAAAGTGGTAGTGCTCGGATAGATCTTTCTAACGAGCTATCGTACGCATCAAACGGAGATCGTATGCCAAAGTTATGACCCTGGTAAATTGATGTACCAATTTACCCAAACGGGGCCCACAATTTGGCGTTTCATCTTCTAGGGTTAGGTTTTGGGATGTGAAGGGTTTTTCATTGTTTCTCAACAATAACTAGGCCTTCGAGCCTCATTGTAACACAGTTCAGAGGCATGTAGCGACCACATCTCTTCTCAAAGATAAGCTACCATCGCCCTAACTAGTTTATTTCCATTTCTGGTTGTAAGCATATTTCAGTATTTTCCATTAATGAAATGAAGTATTATTTCCGCTGCATCTTTGTGTATATGGTTATCTCTGTAATTTGTTGCGTTCTTGTTTAAATCCGGATCACCCCTTCCCTTCCGTTCCTCTGCAAGTCCTGTGGGTAGTATGTGATCAGGGGTTGGGGCCAAGCTCCCTGCCCCCTTCCCCCAACGCACCAAACAATGAAATTTAAATATTACTCGTCAACAATATATGTTAAAAATTGTTGTGGGGTACACCAGTAGAGCACAAAGTTATTACTTGGAAAGTAGAGGGGTCAAACCCTGCCAATGCCCTTGGGACCCTTTACAAAAATTTTGGCCAACCATAGGGCGCCACATGGTGCCCTCTCATTGGGCGATGTGTCACCTCTTGATTGGTCCACTTCACAACCAAGGAACCAATGAAAAACTGCCAACTGCCTCAGTATGGTCCTGAAAGGTGTCAAGCCTAGGTTGGGTCATACAATCTGTTATGCATGCCCAGTCAGCTGTTTATTTCAATGTACAGTTTGCCCAGTCAGCAACCCATTCAATCCTCCTGCACAATTTTTAGTTGTTTGGCCAAAATTTCATAACATCATAACTTGAGCATACGATGTTGGTTTGAGGAAATTCAAGTGGAGTTGGATTCAGAACGAAAAGCCCCATGATCTGGTGCTGGTTTAGGGTGATTTCAAGCACTTTCAATTTTGAGCATTTTTCTGATCCCCTAAATCATTCCTCCCCACTGGAAGCTTTTTTACCACCAAAAGGCTATTTTCAATTAGCAAGTAGGTGAGGGTAAAACTCCTTCACCCTTCCAATCTAAATCCATTTGGGCTTACTTGGGTTATTTCCCTTGAGCCCCACACGAAGGTACTCCACATTGTCTTTGCGTGAAGTCCTTATCCTCCTGCCAATAATTGTATTTTGTTGCAATTCTTCTAAGTATTTAGGGGATAAATCTTCTATTGTTGGAATCTGAACATTGTCTCCTTGATCTTCAATCAAAGGAGACTCATATAATCTTAAGTTCTCCACATTTACAACAACATAGACTTGCATGTATGGAGGTAAATTTAACCGGAAGGCATTATTACCAATCTTTTACAAGATTTTGAAGGGTCCATATCTGATTGTTTTGAGCTTTTCACCTTCTCCTTGGAGCCTTTCCTTGCTGATATAAAGCTAAACTTTATCTCCCACCTAAAATTTGTGGCCAACATGATGCTTATCATGTCTTGCCTTGTACTTGGCTTAACTCTTTTCCAACTATTCTTGTACCATTTGATGCACCAACTGAATCTGTTCAATGAAGCGCTTGGCCTTATCTATGTCAATGTGTCCATCCACCGCAACATCTTTCCAAAGATAAAATCTAAGGGAGATTTTGGTAAATATCCCAAACATGCTTTGAATGGAGATGTATGAGTCAAAGAATGCTTGGCTTTGTTGTAGGCATGTTGGCTTTAATGTAAGTGTTCATCCCAAAGCTTAGGATGCTTGTTGCAATAACCATAAAGGAGGTGTACTATTGTTCTATTCACTACTTTTGTCTAGCCATCAGTTTGTGAATGAAATGTTGTGCTCTTCTTCAACTTGGTGTCCACAAGTTCCCATAAACTTGACCAAAATTTCCCAAAAATTTGAGGATCTCGAACATATATAATAGAAGTGGGT
This sequence comes from Pinus taeda, assembly GCA_000404065.3. NCBI lineage: Eukaryota > Viridiplantae > Streptophyta > Pinopsida > Pinales > Pinaceae > Pinus > Pinus taeda. The sequence continues at coordinate 32,669 of APFE030981180.1, forward strand.
AACCCAAAATTCACCCATACATTTTGGAAGAACATTTGTACAATCTATTAAATTGTAACCTGCTTCTTACAAGGCATCAAAACACACATTTTGTTGAAACAATCCACAACAACATAAAGATAATCACGATCTTTCCTAGACACAGGTAGTCCTCCTACAAAATCCATAGAAATACTTTCCCAAGGACTAGAAGGAACAAGAATTGGAGTATACAAACCCAACTTTCTATTGCTAAGCTTACCGCACACATATAACATCTTCTTACATATCTTGACACACTTTCATTCATACGAGGCCAATAACAATACCTTTGTAATTATGCAATTATTTTGCCTACACCAAAGTGACCAACAATAAGAGAAGTATGAGCTTCCCTTATGATGTTGACTCTTTCACCCTGTGTAACACATAACTTGCCAAGACGATACATCAATTTATCATGAACATGGTAATCCAATTCTTCTACATGATTGCCTTGACACAAAGTTGCATAAACATCTTTGAAATCTTCATCTTTAGCATAATGTTCAACATAGCTCTCATGCAGATAGAATTATGCTTAATAATGTTAGACGCACTAACAATAGGCCTTGATAACATATCAACAACTTTGTTGTATATACCTTTCTTATACCTGATTACCAAATGGAACTATTGTAGAAATCCCATCCACCTGAAATGTCTATTTTATTGTAGCTTGGTTTGCGTTTAAAAATATTGCAAAGATTGGTGGTCATTATGAATAATTGTTTCCTTACCCATCAATTAATGTTTCCATTTTTTCACGCTTTATACCAAAGCATACAACTCTTTGTCATAAGTTGGATAGTTAATTACTGCATTGGTAAAGGTTTCATAATTATAACAGATAGGCTTACCATGCTACATCAAAACTACTCCAATGGCATAATCACTTGCTTCGGTTTGAATCTCAAATGGTTTCTTAAGATATGGAAGTGAAAGAACTGGTGTTGTACTAATTTTGTCTTTCAATGTATCGAAGCCTTTATGTTGTTTGCCTCCCCACTGAAAGCCATGTTTCACACTTGTCAAATCATGTAGTGGCGCTGCAATAAATGAGAAGTTAGCAATAAACTTTCTCCAGTATTGGGTTGCTCCCAAAAATATCCTAACCTTTGTTATATTATTGGGTTTAGGCCAATTCACGATGACTTCAACCTTAGAGGGATCAATCTTCAACTCACCCCCTCCAACAATATGACCCAAATAAACTAATGAGGTTTTCCCAAATTCACACTTAGACATCTTCAAATACAATTTCCCTTTCTTTAATACATATAAAACTTGCTTAACATGCTCTTCACAAGTCTTATAGAAAATAATAATATCATCTAAGTAGATTATGACAAAATCATCAAGGAATGGTCTCAACACATCATTCATAACTCTCATGAATGTTGCGGGGGCATTACAAAGCCCAAATGACATAACTAACCATTCAAACAAACCTTGTTTTGTATTGAAAGTAGTCTTCTAAATATCACTTTCAACAATCCTAATCTGTGATAACCACTTCTCAAGTCCAACTTAAGTGACTTAAAAATAATCCTTCAATTGATCTACCAAATCATTAATACGAGGAAGAGGGTAGTGGTTCTTTATCGTGATTTAATTCAAAGCTCTAAAGTCCACACACAAGCACCATGTACCATCCTTCTTTAGAACCAAGAAAATAGGAGAACCACAAGGAGATTTACTTGGTCTAGTGACCCCTTTGTCAAGCAACTCTTGAATTTTCTTCTTTATCCCTACATTCTCAAAAACTAACATTATGTACATACCAATATTTGGAAGAGGTGCATCCTGTTGCAATTGAATCTCATGTTAGATTCCTCTTTTAGGAGGAAACACTTCAGGTTCCCTAAACATCTTATCATAGGTGCTAACAACTTCAACCAAATCATGCTTGAGATCACATCCTTGAAAGGCTTCAGATTTATCAGTATCTTTGGGTTTGATCATCAACTACAAAATTCTTACTAGCATTTACAAGCATTTTCATTTGACCGACACTTACAAGAGACAAATTCATTTTCTTGCTATATGCTCTAACAATATACTCAATTCCATATTTAAACAAATGATATTTGTTCTCATGATGATATAATATGGCTTTTCAGTCATAGAAGTATGGACTCCCTAAAACAATTCCACATATTTCAAGTGGTACAACTTCAAGCTCTACCTCATCAATAAAGTTTGCAGTGATGGTGAATTTAAGTTTGCACGTTCTTGTCACTTGAAATTTGGCATTGTCACATATCCAACCCAAAGGGTAAGGTTTAGGATGAGGTATAGTTTCCAAGTTTAGTTTCTTGAAAATAGTTTCAGAAATAAGGTTAAGTTGGGATCCACTATCAAACAAAGTATCAACTTTGGTATGTTTTGTAATGACCCTAATATACGAAAGCTCAATTCTTTCTTTATCATTTTGAGGCTCAATAGGCTTACTAGAAGAACTAATACTTGCAATAAAGTCTTTACCTTTCATTCCCATGGCTGTGATTTTGGTCTCAGCACCTAAATCAAATCCTAGATCTTATTCAGTTATTGCAACAATCTTTTGTTTCCTTTTGTGGTTAAAATTCATGGGTCCCAATTCTGGATGTAATTTCCAACAATGGTATTCATTGTCGCCTCCCTTTGAACAATGTTTGCATGCAAGACCTTCTCCCTCTTTATTGACTACATCATTCTTTTTTTCCCTTGCCTTTAAACTTTCCCTTTCCTTTGTCTCCATATTTGAATGGCTTCTCACCAGTCCCTTGAGGAACATTTTTCCCTCTTGCTTCTAAATGAGTTGCTTGAACACATACTTCATCTAGTTTGGTGGGATTAAACATGAGAATTATATTTCTCAAATAACTATGTAATCTACCTATGTATTTTAAGAGAGTATCTTGTGAATACAAATCTACACCCAAGATTAAAGCTCTTCTTCTAAATTCTTTTGTATAACTTTGAACGCCCTCACCTTAACTTGCCTAAAATTTTTGTAATCCATGATTTCCTTTTTCATGTAATCTAATGGATAAAATTGCCTTCTTAATGTAGCTACAAAATCATTCCAAGAAGAAATAATTTTATCACTTTTCTTCAAGTCTTCTTGAGTTCTGGCCTCCCACCAGATGAGAGTTGCACTTTCCAATCGAAGAGAAGCAAATTGGAAGTTGGCCACATCATCTTTAATCCTTTGAATCCTGCAATAAACTTCAATTGACGAACCCAATTATCCCACTTTACAACATTTACTTCTCCATTGTACATAGTTAATTCAAACTTGACATCAAGCTTTAACAAAGGAGACTTAGCATGTCCTTTTGGAGACCTTTGAGAAGTATGTGAAGGGGATGAAGTATAATAGGATGAAAGTGAAGATGGAGGTGAAGGAGGAGTTCAAGGTGGAGGCTTGCTCCCATCACCACCATTACTTTTTGGTTGATTTGAAATCTCTCCATCCAACCTTGTAGTCCTCTCTTCATATAACACTTTCACCATTTTAGACATGTCATAGAAATCCTTTCTGAAATCTCTCTCATCCTCAAACATCATCTCATGTCCTTATTCATGTGCCGTGACTGGTAGAGTTTGTGACCTCCTTGAACCAATTTGAGGATTTGGTTCTTCAAGCACTCCTTCTCCTATTTTCAACTTTAACCTTGTAAGCATAAAAAAACACTTACAAATACAGTCAAACATTGAAAACAACCATGCTCTAATACCAAATTGATCTGTAATTAAAGACTTTAATGCATATTAAAAATTTGCAAGTTTATGTCTTGTGGTCAATGGATCAAGTTGCAAAAGAACATAAACTTTAGTGTTTTTAAAACTCAGTTTGTAGAAATAAAATAGAGAAATACGAACCATACATGCCAACACAAAACAACAAATTTATAATGGAGTTCACCCTTCCTGGGCTACATCTCCAGGTCCAACTTCCAATGTTGAGCCTCTTCAATCATGTGCTGAAATTTGTAATACATCAGTTTACAGTGCTCAAATTGAAAAAATAGTTTGCCAGTGGATTCAAAATGCTAAAAAACCCCTATCAAGGCTCTTCTTGAGCTCCAAGAGGTTAAAAATTGAGTAATATATGCCTCCTTGAACAATTTCTGCTAATTGTTCTGCAAATCTGCAATTCTGGCTAATCATACTATGATTTCCACCTTTCTTCCAACCATCAAGCAACAAATTTGTCTGGCGCTAATGAAATTCCATCAAAAAAAGGAAAATTATTGCCTCCTTAATCGCACCAATATCCCTTAAGCGTCAAATAAGGTCCTATATAGGCCATGTTGTTAGGGGTCAGGCTAACCACCCGCCCCCGCCGCTCTGCTCCCTTCATTCTTCGTGTATGTTCATACAATGTTTCATGGGACTAGGGGTTGACATGGGCTAGGGGCCACCCGATCCACCCCCTTTGTTGTTGGTTCAGGGTCATGTGACATAACCGAAACCAAGGGTCGGGATTAACCACCTTCCCTCTCTGCGTAACTCCCGATTTGGTCAATTGTGCACCGTGGGACCGAGGTTGGGGCCTAGTCCTTGCCATCTCACCTTCCACTCCTCTGTAAGTCCTGTGGGCAGTATGTGACTGGGAGGTGGGGCCAAGCGCCCCTCCTCCTTCCCCCAACGCGCCAAACAATGAAATTTAAATATAACCTGGCAACAATATATGTTAAAAACTATTGTGTGGTCCACCAATAGAGCATAGAGTTGTTATTGGAAGGTCGAGGGGTCGAACCCCACCAAGGCCCTTGGGCCCCTTTGCAAAAAAATTTTCCAACCACGGGGTGCCACCTGGAACCCTCTCATTTGGTCACGTGGTGCCTCTTAATTGGTCCACTTTGCAACTAAGGAACCAATGAAAAACCACCAAATGCCTCAGTGTGATCCTGCCATGTGTCAAGCCTATGTTAGGTCATACAATATATTGTATGCTCGGTCAGTTGTTGATGTTAGCATATGGCTTTCCCAGTCAGCATCCCAATCAATCTTGCTACACAATTTTTTGTTGTTTGGCCAAATCTTCAGAACATCATAATTTGAGCATACGCTATTAGTTTAAGGCAATTCAAGTGGCATTGGATTCAAAACGATGAGCACTACGATCTGGCGTTGGTTTCAGGTGATTTCAAGAACTTTCAATCTTGAGCATTTTCTGATCCCCCGGATCATGCATGAAGGAAGGAATGTATTCTACCATTATAAAATATTTCATCGGGTGGTTCTTAACTACCCTACCTACGACAAAGAGTTCTATGCCCTCGAGCAAGTTGTGAATAAGTGGAAGCATTATCTGATGGGAAAGGAGACAGTGATCCACATAAATCACGAATCATTATATTACTTGTAAGCCCATAGTAGGATACAACAAACCAGACATTACAACTGGATGGGGTTTCCAAATAAAAATCATTTAGTGATCAATTATAAGAAAGGAAACATAAACAAGTTGGTTGACATGCTTTCAATGTCGCCGACATCAAAGATCACAACTTTGGGAAGTTTAATGCCCATGGAGCCATTCACCTATGATGCATATCCATAGGATGAGGACTTCAAGGAATTGTTTCAATAGTTGCAAAGGTAGAGTCATGTGTGCGATGGTGACAACACCATTGACTACCAACTCCAAGATGGGTCACTCTATAGGTTGGATAAGTTATGTGTTCCTAAAGGTGAGAAATCCCAACTAATTAGAGAGACTCACACCTCTAAGGTTGCAAGGTACTTTGATGTAAGGAATACAATGGCCAACTTGCAGAGGTATGTGTATTGGACCAAGATGCGAGAATAGGTAGCTAAGTTCATAAGAGAATGCATGCTTTTTTGTACCAACAAGCCTAGTAACATGAAACACAATCTATATCATCCCTTACATGTACCTATTCATCCTTGGGTAAGTATTTCCATGGACTTTATGGGAGGTTTAGCAACAACTAGGAAGGGACATGACTACTTGTTCGTGGTAGTTTATAGGTTCAACAAGATGTGTGTTGGGATGCCCTATAAAAAGACAAAAACAACAAACTTGTTCTTTGGATAGGTTTGGATGCACTTTCGGATACTGAGGAGCGTCGTTTCAGTTAGGGACACAAAATTTCTTAGTGCATCATGGACTACATTATGAGAGAAGATGGACATAAAGTTAAACACACATATACAACATTCAGTCCATAGATAGATGGGAAAAACATAAGTAGTCAACGAGACTTTGATGCAACTTTTGAGGGGTTACAATCAAAAGAATCTGAAGACTTGGGATGAAAATCGAGTATATATACATCACTCTTATAATAGAGAAGTCAACACTTCTACTAGTAAGTCCCCATTTGAAACATGTTTAGATATTTGTCACATTCACCTTTGGATATTGCATATGGCCAAAACGGAGGAGTGAGAGACAATCTTACAGGGGATTCCTTGAGGGATGAAAAGTTTGTTGAGAAGATCAGGTAGATCCATATACAAGGTACATGAGACATTGTAGAAGTCACATGAAGAATATAAGGTTAGGCATGAGTGACACAAAATAGAGAAGTCATACAAGGTGGGAGACAAAGTATGGTTACAGTTGAACGAGGAGAGGCTACAAGGTCCTAGTAAGAAAATCAAGGCCCTGCAATATGGTCCCTTTGAGATACTAGAAAAGGTGGGAGATAATGCCTATAGACTTAGTCCACTACCATACATGCACATTTAATTGACAATGTAAAGAATCTGAAACTTTATGATCCTTCCATGTTAGACTAGGAAGAGGAACATGTCCTATCTTCTGTGAAATATTTGGCACCAGATGCTTAGGAAAAGTTGACATAATGATCCATAAACTGTCATGGATATTCTACTGGATAGCTCGTCACGACAAATCTAATAATAATATATTAAAATTTTGAATTTTAACACTATTGCAATTTTATTAAACTTCTGGATCTATAAATTTAACTATAATTAGTGCATGCATGCAAATGGAAACTATGAATAAAAGTAGAGAACGATAAAATAAGCTCACACGGACACATAAGACACAAGATATACTCTCTGAAACCCTTTTGGGAGAAAACCCAGCTAGAAGGCGATGTCGCTTCACTCTCTTTCTCTGTCTGCAAAATAAGGTTGCACGTACCAAGAAGTAATACTTGTGGCTCATGGGTTGCTGCAGTGCACAGATGCTCTCTATGTGCTTTACCTCCTATCCTTCCTGGCTATCTTTGCTCAACTATGGAACAAAAATTCTCTTGAAAGAATGGAATGCCTCTTCCTCCTAGTGGCTTGGTTTTAACACAACCCGATAGCCTACCTGTGGTTAAGTTTGACTACATCAACTCTTAACTAGAGTACCAATATAGAATCTTCTAGAGTCTTTTACATCAAAAACACGTGGCTAACCCCTTTTCCAAGAATAATGGGGGCTGAATAAGCATCCTCCTAAACTATAGGTGTGAAAACATGAAGCTCAAATTTTGAGTGACATAACTTTTGCATACAGACTCTGATTGACACTCTTCTTGCATCATTGGAAATATCTTTGTGTGTATAATAGCGTGAAAAGGCTCAATGCTAAAGAGACAAATTTTTACCCCCAAAAAACATTGTTTGATGCCTCAAAATGCTACCAGAAGGTGTTACAGGTCTATTTGGGCACATCAATCCCGATATTCAGATCAGTTAAATTAGGGTTCATCAAACCTAATTCAGTTGTTACATGCCCTATACAAGTCATCTCATTGAATGCTTCCATTCATGAAATTTTCCTAGCATGAAGTCTTGCTGAAATGCCTCCTTGGGACACCAGAGCAGCCCTAGTCAGGGGTAACTATGTTGCAGAGTAGGCAAGCCCATTCTGGCCTACATTGTAGTGCACTTAGGCCCTCTTTGACCTACGCTGAGCGAGATTGAGCGAAACTTGGATAGGGTTATGGGAATATTCCTTGATTTTAGATCATTCTAGAAGGATACCATCTCTTATCTCCTCCTATGAGCTCGAAATTAGATAGGCTAAGGATCAATTAACCTCCTATCCTCTTATCCCTTACTACATGGAAACTAACTCCAAGTTTGGAAGGCCATTCAATACCCTCATTTATGACAAAACCACCTCCATTTTCCTATAAATTGAGCACTCATCATAGTGATCAAGGGATTAGAATATGAAGATTGTAGAGAAATTTTGTTGGTTTGAGATTTGAGTTCATGCCAAGCAATGTTATGCTGCTGGATTGGTGTGCTTTTGATGTGGCGAGGGTTGGACTGAAGCTGGAGGAGTGGCACAAGATCGAATTGTATTGGGTGAAACTATTCCTTCTACATTAATAAAGTGTTTATTCCTTTTCTCATATTCTTGTTCATATCTATGATGATTATGTGTTTCAATGTCTTCGATTCCATTGGTTTATAGTAGATAGATCATGTATGCTTTGATCGTTTGTTGTTTATGCTTTTGTTGACACATGTACCTATTAAGCGGATTTAGTTCAAGAGGGAGCGATGGGAGAAATTCAAAGGGGATTAAGGAAGTGAAGTACTACAAGTAAGTTCCTTCATCTCATCTATCTACTATAGGAAAAGGTTAAACTACTTTATTTCTATTGTTCTAGGTGTAGCTACCCACCTAGGGAAAATGTGTTTATCCGTATATGCAAATTCCATATAAAAAATTGGTGACCATACTGGGGAACGACTGTCTTTCCTAGTAGTTTATCCTCATCACATTACACCCTAGTAGACATTGTTTGACTTCATTGATCTTATTTCAGTCTTTTTGAAGTGTTTTTGGTCAAAAATTATGCTTGAATGTCTCTTGATTTCACTCTCTGGCACCAGCGTAGTGTTGGTCTTGACACATTGCACTGCAGAGCAACCTTAGCTTAGAGACAGTGCACTGCAGTGCTTGTCTCCCATTCTAGCCTGCACTGATCCCTCTTAGGCTAAAAAACCCATCTTTGGTTTGATTTTTCCAAAGTTGCTTCTAATGTTGTTTGCTGAAAGATCAATGTTTTCAATGGTTCTGAAATCAAGTTGTATTTCTCCTTCTATCCCTACTTTGGCCTTGATTGTTTAGTGTTTCTTAAGTGATTTCTTTATCATTATCAATTCATTGTCAAAGTTAGCTTATAGTCGATTAATATTTTCTGAAAAGGAAGTGTCATAAAGTCTTCATTTCTTTGAAAAATAAATTGTCGTAAAGTCTTTGTTTCCTGTGAAAAGTATTGATTGATTGTTTGTGCATTTAGTTTCCTTTTGTTCATCTAAACATTAAGGGAAACGAAAATAAAAACTTGCATTATGCATTTAGAGGTTTGTGTGTGCTTGTAGTAATAGTATAGGGAAATTTGCATTAGATGTGCTCTATGCTCTTTGATTAAAGGTTCTGATTGCTCTATCCCTTGTAGTTAAGGTTTTCATTATTCAAAAAAAATGAAAAGAATGTTTCTCATGATAGTTTCATTCTAGGAATTTCAAAGACATCGTGCGGTGAAACTGAAAGACAAACTCCTAAACAATATCAATTTAAAAGTTATCTCAATTATCCTAATGGAGCATTGCAACTTAATGCATAACATTTAGAGGTTCTAGGCTAGAGACGTGTTTCGACATCGTAAAACATAGCAACTGTCATTAATTGTTTGCGATACATTCTGAGTGTGATACCTCATTCCACGTACGTAAGTATATTGTAGCTCGTTCACGTACCTTCGGGTATATAGGGCAGCGTTATAGTACAAAAAGTATAAAGGAATGCTCTCACTGTGTGGTTTCGCATTAGACAACTCTAACATGGATTGGGCCTCCATGTACTTTCAGGTATATATGGGAGGACTACTTTAGGTTGCTATCCATCCTTAGGCAATCGAGTCAACCACCTTGTACACCGTGATACACCAAAAACAACATTCGGGGAGATTGCTTGCACATATGTTAAGTCCTTGGTTTACTGAGGCAGTATATTGCAGTTCATAGTTTCTTGGTAATTCTTTTTCCTAGATTTCTCTCTTTTTGTTTATTTCTTTTTGTAATAAAATCAATTAGCAATCGTGGAGGACCATCAACCTTGACCCCGTCGTTTGCGGAGGACAACGAGTAAACCGTCTTTACCCCCTAAAGCTACACCTAGCCGACAAAAGTGGTCTCATTTAACTGAATCTGGTACATCACAAACTTCTGGTTCTTCATTTGAATTACCAGAGTCACCTATATCAGTAAGTACCATGACCCTAGTTACTCCTACAATTACTGGCACATCTGTTACTAAAGTGGAACCTTTACAATTACATGAGGACACTAAAAGTGAACTCAGTGAAACGATAACCCAAGTTGTCCAACAAGAAGTTGATTCTCAATCCAAAGTTGTTCAACAAGAAATTACTTCTGAGATTGAATCTATTCAACCAAAATTTGATCCTGAACCTATCACAGTTCAACCAGAAGTTAATTCTGAACCAGAAGTTGTTCAAGAAGCTCAACCTGAACCCATTTTTCTTTTACCAAAACGCTTGGATCTTGAAGTTGAACAATCAGAAATTGTTCCCGTACTGGAAGACGATCGACCAGTTTATCCTCAAACATCTATAACTGTTGAGACTTCCCCTTTACCGCAGAGTCAAACACCAGAAATCTATTACGGACCTGACGGTGAAATCCTTCCACCTGGTTTGATTTCTATTAAAGAGGAATCTGAAGAAGAAACACCCAGAACTCCAACTCGTTTTGGACCCATGCTCTATCTTTATCTTCATACTCCTCATTTTACTGCTCCTTTTGATCCTGTTTACTTTCAAACTCTCGTTGATTCATTAGGACATTTATTAGGTCATTTGACTATGGCTTAATTAACATCCCAGACTATACCATCTGTTACATATGCAACATAATCTACTGTCGCTACTTCTTTGATGTTTACCACAACACCTGAATCACATTTGTATGGTGTTTCGTCTGTCCCACCAGGTTACCAATCTTTATCTGGAACTCACTCAAGTATTGCTTCTAGTCCATGGTCTTCACCCATGTTCTCCATAGGAATTTTACCTGGTTCTTCACTTATAGATACTGAACAGTTTGATCCATCAAGTCAATATCAAGCTGGTCCATCTAGTTACCGTCCAATGTATCCACTTTACACTGGATTACCTCCATATGGAGAACAATATGCCCAATCTGCTTATCCTCCATTTTCTGGGGGGCAACCATATGGTAGTGTATTGTCGTCTTTAAGTCAGCTGTTTAGTCAATTTATTGTTATCTAAATTGCTAGTATTAATTGTCAACCCGGGGCTCGTAAGCTGATGAAGTGAGGGTGTACTATATGTACTTAAGTAACTTTCTTAGAGCTTTTGTTGTTTTAGGGGGGTTGTTTATGATTGACTTATCTTCCTAAAATGGAATGATGATTATAGACAAATGAGTGCAAGTGTGTGAAAGTGATTTCTATATGAGTGAAAGTGTGTGTGATGGTGGTTTCTAATTGCTCGCTGAACTTGTAAAAGAAAAGAACTTAAATCAAAATGACTTGAAAGTAAATAGCTTGAAAGTAAATGACTTGAAAGTAAATGACCACAATCTAATGGCATTAGTCTCTATCCATACTGCTGCAAATAAAAGAAATAAGAAAATCACTTCAAGGATTGATATTAATGATAATCTCCTTCTAACTTTCTGTTTCTACTGCGTATTTGCATAAAACACGATGAGAAGGGAGCTGAAAACAAATCCAAGAATTGATAAAAATTCTAATCTACTTTAATTGACAAATTGTAACACTACTAGACCTTTTCCAACATACTGCTCCTACATGTGTGATTATGTGTAAGCAAGTGGAAAAAGTGTTAGTATCACAAGCCAAATCTACTCAAATACAAGATGCAATTAATCAATATTCTGTTCTCTTGAAAGATAAGCTATTCATGATAAGGAGAGCATAAACTAGTTAGCATCCAACTTGTAGAACTATGCTAAAGCTAATCTAAAAAAACAGAGTAAAGAGGGCAGCATAATGAATAAGACAACTGCAACTACAATTAGACATTAAAGCAAATACACACACAAATCCCGGGCTAAAAGAAACCTGCAAGAAAATAATACTGATCAGTTTAAAAGAAAGGAAAACAAATAAAGGAAACTATACATGCTTAAGGAAATAAACAAGTAAAGGAAATGCTACTGCACATAAAATACTTTACAGTGGCACAAATGAGCAGGGGCCCTCTGTCCATTCAGCCACAAGGAAAACTCAGAGATCTGGAAACTTCAAGACTATGCTATGTCTACTTCTTCATTGCAGAAAATATATAAAACAGAGTGCTAGAATAGCACTTAAAAACAGAGTTTAAAATGCTTGAAAATATAACACAGGTTCATCAAAATACAACTGATAAAAAGCTTAATAAGCGTACACAGACGCAGCTATTTATAGAAGTTTCTAAGGTAGCTTATCCGTGAAACTAAATAACTGAAAAGTAAATGACTGTTATGCGTTTTCAGGTTTCTTTGGCACTTCATGCGGCTGCGTGGACGAAGTGGTGGTTCTGTCGTCATGGGCAATAAATCCCAGGTTGGATCACGTCCCCTGCCATCTGTAGAACGTAGACAAATCACCGTTTAGGATGACGTGACCAAACAGCTCACAATCACCGCTAAACTGCCTTGAGTTGACCGTGACTTGCCCAGCTTTGACCGTGGACAAAGATGATGTGGATGGCCGAAAAAATAGGACAGGAACCTTGAGCATGATGACACCTAAGTGCCCATGTGGCTCATCTAGCAAACCGACACGTGGAACATAGCATTTAACAAAAAGGCTGCAGGATGTTCAAATAGCTGCAGGATCATCAGATAGCTGCAGGATCACCAGAAAGCTGCAGG
>APFE030981180.1:45566-58611 GCA_000404065.3 Pinus taeda
ACAAATGAGCAGGGGCCCTCTGTCCATTCAGCCACAAGGAAAACTCAGAGATCTGGAAACTTCAAGACAATGCTATGTCTACTTCTTCATTGCAGAAAATATATAAAACAGAGTGCTAGAATAGCACATAAAAAGCAGAGTTTAGAATGCTTGAAAATATAACACAGGTTCATCAAAATACAACTGATAAAAATCTTAATAAGCGTACACATACGCAGCTATTTATAGAAGTTTCTAAGGTAGCTTATCCGTGCAACTAAATAACTGAAAAGTAAATCTGTTATGCGTTTTCAGGTTTCTTTGGCACTTCATGCGGCTGCGTGGACGAAGTGGTGGTTCTGTCGTCATGGGCAATAAATCCCAGGTTGGATCACGTCCCCTGCCATCTGTAGAACGTGGACAAATCACCGTTTAGGATGACGTGACCAAACAGCTCACAATCACCGCTAAACTGCCTTGAGTTGACCGTGACTTGCCCAGCTTTGACCGTGGACAAAGATGATGTGGATGGCCGGAAAAATAGGACAGAAACCTTGAGCATGATGACACCTAAGTGCCCATGTGGCTCATCTAGCAAACTGACACGTGGAACATAGCGTTTAACAAAAAGGCTGCAGGATGTTCAGATAGCTGCAGGATCATCAGATAGCTGCAGGATCACCAGAAAGCTGCAGGATGCCTGCAAGTAAACCAAAATCTAAACAAATAGTCATCCATTAGCAAAACTTACTTAATCATGCTTAATAACACCTAATGTAATGATCTGGGTTGTTTTATGGTGAAAATGAGGCAAAAGATAAGGAAAGATAAGGGAAGATTGAGGAAAACAGTAGATAAGTAGGTGTAAAGTAGAGGCTCTACATCAGCCTAGAATTATTGTTTGCCAGTGGCAACCTACAATGCCCGCTCAACCAAGCCTTGTGTATCTATCACAACCAATGCAATTTGTTTCATCCATACCTATTACGCATGTCATTACGACTTTACCATAGTGGCAAGCTCAGTTAATTGTATCTCAACCTTTGCAAGTTGGTCCTTCAACCTCTAACCCTCAAGTTTAAGGTTTACAAACTCAGTCCTCTCAGGCTATTTTACAACAACCGTTTGTGCCTGGAATCCAACAACCTCAAGCCAGTTTACCATTTACTAGAATGACTCAGAATTATACTGGTTTAATATATTCACAACCTGGTCAAACTTACATTGGTGGGAAACAACCATTACATCAACAACCGCGGCACCCACAATATCAACAATAGCAATTCCAACAATACCAAACTTATCTTGGACTTGTTCAACAAGCCTACGCTAGGTTTATTCAACAACAAGTTTACCCAGGTCCTGGTCAACAAGCCTATGCTGGGTTTGGACAATAGCAAATTTATCCTGGTGCCCAAAAACCACCTTATACCAGATTTTCTCAACAAACTTACCCCTATCAAGGTTACCAACAGTAGATTCCTTATGCTAGTATGCAAAGGCCTATTGCCCAAGCAATTCCATCTTATCCTTTGTTACGTTCAACCTGACCTAAACCGATAGTTGCCTTTTGTCGCAACACTTGAATTACCAGATTTAAATTGGCTTACTAATGTTCCCATTCTTTATGCACCTTCGTGGTTGGTGGTTCCTCATAAATTTCCTTCTGATATTCCTAAGTTAAATGGAAACCCTGAGAAGATCCCTCCAACCATGTTATGACTTTTCATTTATGGTGTTCATCCAACTCCCTGAATGATGATTCAGTTAGACTACGTCTTTTCGAATGAACACTTACTGGTTCAGCTACAAAGTGGTATGTTGAATTACCACGAGCTTCATTTGACAACTTTACATCCTTATCCACCACATTTTTAACCTACTTCCAGTTACCCATCAAATATGAAACTAGAATGGAACTGTTGACCAACTTTAAACAGACCACTACTACTCACATTTCTGATCATATTCATGAGTGGTGTCATCGTCGTCGAATGGTCAAAACTTATGTTCCTGATCAACAACTTTTAGTTGAGTAGTTTATCAAATCCTTGTTGCCATCTATCACCAAGGATGTGTCTAAAGGAGGAGTTGTTACTAAAGAGAAAGTAATTGCTTGTGCCCAATACTTAGAATTGATTTACACCTAGTCTGGCACGCTCTATGACAAAATTCCAAATGCACCCACACCATCTTTTATTGTTCCACCACCTCCATCTAGTAAGGACTCTCATGCTGATGACGGTGTGATTGGTTCTTCAAGCACACAAATAGAAGGTAGACCATCTGGTTAAACACTTGCTATTTCTAATCAAACTTCTAGTGCATCTGATAATACACCTGCTTTCGAAATAAATACCGTGTCATTTGCCAAAGGTAAAAATGAAAAGCAACCTGGAAGCAAGAAAAAGGGGAAAGCTAAAAAGAAACAAAATCCTCCCCCTCAAGAGAAATCATCTGATTCTTCTTCTCCAGCTAGGAAACCTCGTTACCCATGTTTAATCTGTAATGAGGAGCATTTTAAGTGAGACTGTCATCACCACTCTGAAGTCTAAAACTTCTTAAGACTTCTAGTGCATCTAATGTGTTAACAAACCCTTTTCCAAACCCAGAGACTCATTTGGTTGCTACAAATCATGTTTCCACTTCACAAGTGCTTATGTTATCTGCCTCTAAGCCTAAGATTGATGTTTTGGTGACTACAAGAAGTAAAGGTTATGGTAATCCATCATCGTTGTCAAATAACCAGGAGATCAACCAAATACTTCGACTTCGACTTCATTTGATCCTATTCCACCACCCATTGCACCAGAGTTAACAATAAAACTGCCTAAGGGTGTTGTACATAAATCTACATTCAACCCTCGAGCTCGAGCAACGCAAAATTATAACATAGTAGAAGATCTGGCTCAGTGACCTTCTGCTATGTCGACGCTTGTGGTGCTTCAAAACTGTCCCTCCCAAAAGCAGGCTTTATTGTCAGCAATTGGTGGAATTGATCCAACGAATTCCAATCTTGTGGTTTTTAACCATGTGGGTTATATGCCACAATTACCAGCTCAATTAGCTTTCTTGATCCAAGTAAAGGCTTTGAATAAACTCGTTCACTGAACCATTATTGACGAGGGTGCACCTACTTGTATCATGTCAATGTATTGCTGGAAAACACTTGGCTCATCTCCTTTGTCACGATCACCTACAACGTTAAAAGCTTTTGACGGTCGCACTTATACACCTTGTGTAATTTTAAGTAACCTGCAGATAGAACCAGGGGGAAAACTTGTAACTGTTGAAGTTGAGGTTGTTGATGGACCCCTTGACTACAACATTTTACTAGGAAGACCGTGGGTTTATGCTATGGATGTTGTGGTTTCAACATACTTTCGTATGATCGTTTTCCCTCATAAAGGTGAAATCATAGTAATTGATCAACTCGACTTCTTTGCCTCTAGTTCACAGCCTACTGGAAGCATTTTGTTAGTTCAAGGACCCCCGATATCTCTTCAAGACATTGGAGTAGGTACCTTCAAGGATTCTTCCCTAATGGGTAATTTTTCGCTACTGTCACCATCACAAATGGTGGAAGTTGCAAAAGTTGAGACTTGTAACATGATATCTTGCACTTCATCTGATTCATGGAAGATGCCCAATAATTTTGAAGTTGATATGCACAATGAAACCATGCCTCTAAGCCCCATTGAGCTTGCATAACAATCAAGCTTTTTCGCTTGTGCGGCAAACCCAAATCCATTATCACCAACTGTATGGTTTGATCATTCGTTAGAATACGGTACTTCCTCTAATCCTTTTTCACGTACATTTTCTACTGACGAAGGAATCATCCTATCAATGATGACAGAAGAAGAACCATGGGCAAATTATCATCATGGGTCCCATCTTCCAAAACACATAGAAGATGTTTCAAATGAACTAAATCACCCTTCAATTATTGATTTCCTTTCGAATTCTGTATTTATAGACACAGTTGATTTCGAGCGAAACTTATCAAATATCGAAGAAACCATTTCTATCAACATTTCGACCAAACCTGGAATTGTAGAAAGCATCCATGTTGGAAAATCTTGTTATCCGTCGGAACTTGAAACTTACCGTGCTGTTTTCCGTGAATTCCATGATATATTTTCCTGGTCATATGAGGAAATTGTAGGTATTGATTCTAGTATAGTTTAACATGAGATTAAAATGTATCCTGATGTCAAACCGGTATGATAATGCCTCCATCCCGTTCATTCAAAGAAGGATGCTGCCATAAAAGCAGAAATTGAAAAACTTGTGCATGCTAGTTTCATATAACCCGTTCCTCTTCCCGATTGGGTTTCCAATCTTGTTCTTGTCATGAAGAAACAAGGAACAATACAAGTGTGTGTTGATTATAGGAATGTTAATAATGCTTGTCCAAAAGACAACTATACCACTCCCTTTATCGACTAGATAATTGATGATTGTGCCAGATGTGAAATATTTTCATTTATGGATGGCTTTTCTGACTATAATCAGATCAATATCCACCTAGAAGACCAAAATAAAACTGCTTTTATTTGTCCCTGGGGCATAATCGCATATAGGAAACTCCCTTTTGGTTTGAAGAATGTTGGGGAAACTTTTCAGAGGGCAATGAATTATGCCTTCCATGACATCAAACACATTGTTCAACCCTAGCTAGATGATTTACCTACTCATTCACGGAAATGGGTTGATCACCCGCAACATCTGAGAGCTATCTTTTTATGGTGTTGACACTACAAAATTCAGCTCAATCCACATAAATGTGTGTTTTGTGTTCATTCTAGTTTTTTGTTTGGTTTCGTAGTGTCTAAAGAAGGAATCTGACTTGACCCTTTGAAGGTTAAGGCAATTCTTGATCTCCATCCACCTTCCAATTTACTGCAGTTACAGAGACTCCAAGGGAAGGCTAACTTTCTAAGGAGGTTCATTCCCAACTATGCTGAAATGGCTAAAGGATTTACTCGTCTTTTGAAAAAGGGGAATCCCTTCCAATGGGATCAGGTTGCACAAGCTTTCTTTTATGCTCTCAAAGATACCCTGATTTGAGCATCATTAATGTATGCCCCTAATTATCAAATGACTATTTCTTGTATCTCGCCACTACAGATACAACCATTGCTATGGTTTTAGTCCAAGAAGAATATGGGATTGAACATCCAATCTATTATTTGAGTCACAATCTCAATGATACGGAATTTAAGTATTGTTGTGTCGAAAAGCTAGCTTTGCTACTGTTCAAGCTGTACAGAGATTTCGCCACTATATCTTGCTCCAAAAGACCACTGTCATTTTAGATTGCAACCTTGTGACATACATCTTGTAACGTCAATTGCTGGGGGGGGGGAATATTCGAAATGGATTGTCATTTTGCAGGAATTTGATTTGGGATTCATCAAATCCAAGTCAAAGAAATCTCTAGTCTCTGTTTCTGATTTCGTCATCTGACCCTTGGTATCGAGATATACTGATCTATCTCCAAACCCAAACTTTTCAGCCCGGTACCTCTCACTCGCAACAATGACGTATTCGATACCAAGCCAAAGATTATCTGATCATTGACGACACCCTTTACCGTCATGGTATTGATATAATTTTACGAAGGTGCCTCACACATGAGGAGGACAAGAAAGTTTTGAATCATTGCCATTATGGTGCTTGTGGTGGACATTTATCTGGTTATGCTACCGCATAGAAGATTCTCTGTGCTGGTTACTTCTGGACAACCACATTCAACGATTGCATTATTGTTGTCACAAGTTGTCATGCATGCCAGATTTTTTACGGTAAGACTCGATTACCACTTGCACCACTACATCCTATCATCGTTGTTGGACCATTTGCAAAATGGGGCATCGATTCCATGACATGTAACCCTACCTCGGCCAGGGTGTATGGGTATATTATTGTCATCGTGGACTATTTTACAAAATGGGCCAAGGCCATGCCTACATTAAACAATAGTGGTGAGACGACTGCTCTTTTTTCTTCAACCATGTGGTTGCATGGTTTGGTGTACCACAAGATATAGTTACAAATCATGGTTTGCATTTTCACAACCATATGATGACTGAATTGATTGCCAAGTTAGGGATTTCACATGATAGTTCTACTCCTTATTATCCGCAAGCTAATGGACAAGTTGAAGCCATCAACAAAATCCTTAAGCGAATGCTTCAATGAATGATAGGAGTTCATAAACGAAACTGGCATTTGATCCTATACTCAGCTTTGTGGGCTTACCGAACCTCGGTGAGAAATGCAATTGAATTCACACCTTTTCAATTGTTGTATGGTCTAGAGGCAATCCTTGCCCGTACAATGTGAAATTTCATCATTAAAAATCGTGATTGACCTGTTACCCGACACTTCTAATGAAGAATCATGTTTCTTAGAACTCATCCATCTATATGAAACAAACCATAATCTTAGTTAGGATCCATTTCATGCAAAAAACTAGAGGATTTTTTGGTAAAACAGGAGAAAAAAAATTTCTCAACTGCGCCCAGCATAGTCCAGGCCTTGAGATAGTGCGCTGCAGAGTAGGTACCCTTTTTCTTAGGTGCACTGCAGCGTAGTTTTCGATGTGTTAGGCTGCGCTGATCCCAAGTCGAGGTATATTTTCCCTAGGGACACTAAAACCCTAAAAAACTTGCGTGAACTGGAAAAGAATGAACTTAAATGGAAGAGAAAAGGTAGATCTCCTACTTGGTCCTTACGATGCGAAAAATGATCCATAGAATCTCTCGTAATCAGCTGCTGAAGTTCGAGGTAAAAATTGGTTCAGAGCACAAAACTAAATGGTAAATATCAAATGGTAAAAATAACTTGGTAAATTCTTGTTTTATGATTATTTCATGTTCATTAAATGAATAAACTATAGTTTTTACCTATTTTTACCAAGGAAACATGTACGTTTAATCCGTTTGGTGTTTCTTTGAACATACTTACAGCTGATATAGTGAATTTGACATGAACGATCGTGAATTGTACTTTTGACCATAGAGCACATTCTTATCTCTTTTTCGAGCTCTGTTAAACATCGAAAAAGGAACCCCTCTGGAGTCCTCTTTAAGCTCTTTTCCGACTCTCGAAATATGAAAAGATTGTCGAGCGCTTGTCCTTTTCAACTCGTTAACAAATTGGAAATGAAATCTACTCAATATAAGTTTAACCCTTTTCTGCACTGAGATAGATTATTTATGAAAAAGGAATACATTGATCGAACATGGTCAATAGGTTCTCTCTTGTATTATTTTACACTTTTTGGGACTTGAGAGACAAATTTACAAAAAATAACTAGTGGAGTTTTCTTTTTGTCCCTTTTCAAACTCTCTAAACATGAAAAGGACCGAGTTCTCATTGTCGTTAAACTCGTTAAAACATCAAATAGCGACAAACTTGTCCATCATGACAAGACCGAGTTTCACCTTCTCTAGGCTCGTTAAAACATCACATAGCGTTGGATTCACCCGAAGGGTGGAATTATACTACAAGCATATGTTATCCTCCTCAATCTTATTAAAAAATAAAGAGGTATTGGTCAACAATGACTGGGGAAAATGGGAAAAGGGATAAATCACTTTATGGTAGCAAGTCGCTCTTGAACATGACGCTTTCACTTCATCTTTGTGACTATTTGGGTTGGGTTATCTACTTGATGGTTATCATACCTATGGCCTATCATACCATCCATCACTTTGGTTTTGGGTCAATGCTGCCAATTCATTCAGTGTTGCTGACATGTTCAAGAGAAGCCACTCATTAAACTCCATCCTTTGCAATACTCATAAACCTTCATTTTCATGACCGCCATTCTTGAACCTTGTGTCGTCAGTCACATTCCGTCTCCAAAATCATTACACATGTTTTGTGTCATTAATGGGGGATTAGGGGTGATTTTAGGGGCGAATGTTCGCCCTTTGGCGAAATTAAGGGGTTTTAAATTTTTAGTGGGCGAATATTTTGTATCATAGTACATTTTTACAAATCACCTCAAATAGCCCACCTTATTTTAAGGGAGAGGGTAAAAAAGGTAAATTTAGCCCTTGAAATTAGGAGTTACAACCTTCCATTAGCCCATTTTCAAGAATAGGTTTTATTTAAGTGAATCCATTCGCCCATTTTCAAGAATAGGTTTTATTTAAGTGAATCCTATGGGCCAAAGGCCAAAATACCATATTTATAAAAGAGGTATGGTAAATTAATAAAAATATAAATAAATGAGAGGTATGGTAAATAAATAAATCATTTTTTATATTTACTCCATAAGTCACCTTATATACATGCAAGGGTGTAAACAAATAAAAATATAAGTAAATTGGAGGTATGGTAAATAAATAAAACGTCTTTATACTTACTCAAAAGGTATGGTAAATAAATAAAAATATAAATAAACTAGACGCATGGTAAATAAATAAAACCTCTTTTTATATTAGTCCATAACCCTCATTCTATTTATGAAGGCTCAAGAAAGAGGTTTTATTTAAGTGAATCCTATGGGCCAAATACCATATTTGTAAAAGAGGTATGGTAAATTAATAAAAATTTAAATAAGCGAGAGGTATGGTAAAAAAATAAAACATTTTTTTATATTTACTCCATAAGTCACCTTGTAATAAAACATTTTTTTATTTTTTTATATTAATACCATGCAAAAAAACATTATTAACCCCAATATTAGTATTAATAAAAATAAAAATGGCACATGGTATTGACCCATGGTATTCACTTGGAATGTAGCCTATTTAAATGGGGGAATTAAACCAGAATAGATCCATCTTTACTCTCGATCTACTAACCCCCGAGAGGTATCAAATATCGTGATATGAAAACTAGCATAGAGTGAAAATATTTGATCCGATCAAGAGTAAAAATGGATGTTGTAATTTAATGTATGTTAAACATTTTTAGCTTGGTTAAAATAAAAATAAAATAAAATCAACTATTAATTTTATTAATTTTTATAAATTACTAATAGTAATTTTAAGCTCCAGGTTTATGATAACCCATGGTATTGACCCATGGTAGTCATGTGAGCATAGAATATTTAAAGGGGAAATTCTATCTTAGATCCATC
The DNA here is from genome assembly GCA_000404065.3 of Pinus taeda. NCBI lineage: Eukaryota > Viridiplantae > Streptophyta > Pinopsida > Pinales > Pinaceae > Pinus > Pinus taeda. The sequence goes on from APFE030981180.1 coordinate 54,649, forward strand.
TTAATTCTGGGTCTACCAAGTGCTCAGAGGGATAAATAGATTTCATCCCCCTAAGAGTGGTAGATGTGGAGTTAAGATGGATATAGGTTGGTTTTTATGATAATGAAGATATTAAATAGACTTAGGAAATTATATTGTAAAAACATCTTAAGGTGAATGGTTAAAGCATAGACATTGGACAAGTATATTTGTATACTTCTGTTTTAAACTGAAACAAATCCAAGGCTAAAAGGAATGGATTGATTGCACTAGTCATCCTTCTATAACTTTCCAACATATGCTGGAGTAAACAGATTGTAATTTGGGTAATTTTTCTAATTGAAAACGGGAACATACTTACGTATCGGCAGGGGGGTTACGAGGTCCCTAGAAGTGGAGTAAACAGATTGTAATTTGGGTAATTTTTCTAATTGCAAACAGGAACATAGAAGTGATGAATTGGAATTTTTCTTGGTTTTATATATAGTATTAGTTTTTTTCTCATGCTTTTTGTGAATGGCATGGGTGAATTTTATCTTACACCCACTAGATTATCGATATGTAATTTCGGTAATTTTGATTTCCAAAGATATTTTAAAGAAATGCAATGATTTCAGTTGTGTATTCAATAAACACAAGATTTTATAATTGAGTAAAAATTTGCCATGCCTGGTGAGAGATTGGCCAAAAAATTATATATACATATCATATTATTGATAAAATCGCCTTCCATTTTTCCTATATACCATGGAGATTCCCCCATTTATTATACATGCAAATTTAGGGGGGGGGGGGTCTTAAAATATTCCATGGAAATGTCTGTCATGGCTAGTAGGTGGTTGGTTAAGGTCTTGTTTAGTTTATTTCTCTTGCTTCATTGTTTCCCTATACCTTTCTTCATTTCAAGCTTTCATTCCATTATGGGCAGTGGCCTGGGCTCTAGACCTGAAAAAAATGGCTTAATTCCCAAGGTTGTTGGAATAGAATTCAAAAGTTTTGTTGGCTTATTGGGGCTTGACCTAGGTTCAAAAATGTTTTAGCCAAACAAATCCCAAAACTACCAGCCCTTTCCGCAATAGTCCGTAGAGTGCGGACTGAGGTCTCACCTGAGGTAGTATGGGAGGGTGCTAGAACTGGGTTTTCACACCCTAGGATGTCTTGATGAGGTCTGTAAAGGTCACGAACCAATCTTTTGCACTTGTACTACTTCTCACAACTATCCGTCCTTCACGTAGCCCTAGTACTGAGCGTGAAGAGGTGTTGTCTAGATCCCTTATCCTTAGTATGTTTTTATTATAGATCTCACTTAACTCAGTAGCTTTGTCAATCACTCAATATTTGTAACTAGTGCATAAAAACATAAACCTTAAAGAGATGCAGAAAACCATAACGGAAGAATAACCACACAGATCTATGAGCAGATGCACAATATTTCAGAAACGCTTATCTTATATTAATCTTTTGTTCTAGTACAATCCAATTCCACCTTGCGTACTCAGCTGCAGGGGTCCGCACACACAACTGCGGACTCTACTAGGCCTCTCTACATACAGTTGCAAAGCCTATTCTACTACTATGAACCTCAACTCAGACTTACAAAATCAGAGTGAATATCTCATTCAGAAAGCCATACCTTTCAACATCAAAAAAATCTACCTTTTACACTTAGAGCCTCGCTCTATTTATACATTCCCATGGTCCGTAGACCATGGGTAGGCCGACACATTGTAGATAAAATTACAATATTTTAGGGTGGACTATCCTTTGACTTGACTCATTACAATTCGTGCTCTGTGCACTTCATGAAGCCTTTACAATACCAATACCCAAAATTATGGGCTTTAAGCCCCAAAACCATTATGCGACGGATCCACTACCCAACAGGCCCCCAACACAATCATCGTGCCTCATCCCAAGTCACTCATTGGTGCGGTGAGACGCACTGCTAAGGCTTCATGGTCCACCATCCATGTGAGTGACACACTATGATCTGTTTCTCCATCCTTGCCTCCTCCAATGCTTCTTCAATCTCCTACTCCATTGCCCCTACTAATTCACTTAATTGATGATGCTCATTTTTCTTTGCTAGGTTAACACAAAGTGACCCCTCATAGGATTTTAGCTCTACCTGAGATGTCAAAGTCATGAAATTTTTGTGCAAGAGCAACAGGCTTGCGATCTCTGGTCCAGTATACTCGATGTCTGTTGAAGCTTGTGTTGCATTTTTGCAAGAAAGTTGTTGTTGTCCGTGAGATCCCAATATTCAAGTTTCGTCATGGGCACACGGCCCAGGGACACAATTTTCAATGAAATTCTGTCTTTTATCCCAAGATTCACCATCTTGCCCTTATCTTTCATAGGTTGCTTACAAGATCACCTCACAGATCATGCACCAGAGCACGGGTGCCACACTTGGGCCCACTTGTGCCTCTGGTCTCGATGGCATTGGTCCCCCTCCCGAAAAATAGTTCGTGAATACTGGACAGTGATCCTTATTGTGGCCCTCGCCTTTACATTTTATGCACCACACTTCTGCGCATGCTTTTGGCTGGGGCGCCCTATTTTGTGGTTGCACATGGATTTGTTGGATTCCTTTGTAGCCTAGCTGGTTGGGATACTCATCTCTCACTTGAGAGACCTAGGTTCATGTCCCGGCAATGGAACCATTTGTTGTGTTATTGGGGCCTGACCCAAGTTCAGAAATGTTTTAGGCAAACAAATCCCGAAACTACTAGCCCTTTCGGCAATAGTCCGCACAGCGTGGACTGAGGTCTCACCTAAGATAGTATGGGAGGGTGTTGGAACTAGGTTTCTACATCCTAGGGATGTCTTGATGAGGTTTGGAAAGGTCGCGAACCAATATTTCGCACTGTTACTACTTTGCACAGCTATCTGTCCTTCACCTAGCCCTAGTATTGAGCGGGGAGAGGCATTGTCTAGATCCCTTATCCTTAGTATGTTTTTATTATATATCTGACTTAATTCAGTAGTTTTGTCAATCATTCAGTATTTGTAACTAGTGCACACAAACATAAGCCTTAAAGAGATGTAGAAAACAATAACGTTAGAATAACCACATAGTTCTACGAGCAGATGCACAATATTTCAAAAACACTTATCTTTTATTAATCTTCTATTCTAGTACAATCCAATTCCACCCTATGCACTCAGCTACAGGGGTCCACGCACATAGCTGCGGACTTTACCAGGTCTCTGCGCACACATAAAAGAATGGCTAGAGTATTCATCATCAAATCCACACATAAAAAATTCCATGTAATCCCATGTAAGATTCAAGAATAATGGAGCTTAAAGACATGAGACTGCTAAGATGGATCTACACTAGAGTAGCACAATCAAATTCCTCTACTATGTTCCCCTCTTTTTCATTTCAAGGATTTAATAGAATCCTCATTGTCTTAATTTGTGCATGGTCTTTTCTCTAAGCATTATTTCCCTTTCTTCTGAGTGACTTGATATGTAGATAGGAGATGGCAACAATGTTTGAAAAGTAGGTAGCTTTACCTGTGCATGAGGAAATGCCTCATGTATGTTTTTAGCAACATTGGCAGGAATATCATAAGTCACATATCCTTCAGAGTACACCACAACTTCTTCCAAATAGGGAATTAGACAAACAGTCACAACAAATTCTAGAACACAAACGTCGATGCACATGCCCACTACCAAAACCTGTAGCCTCAAATGTCATTACATGGAATAAGGAAATAGATTATTGTTTATATGATCAATAATTGAAAACATTTATGAACATATAAATAAGAGGAGAAATTAAGAATATTTCAAAATTCATATACAACAATAACTTTTTTCTTTCAAAACCAAACATTTTCAATTAGATGATAAAATGTCATAGGGAATATCATCTATTACCATTTCGACATCAGTCCAAGTTATTAAATTATTCCAAGCATTAATGTTGTGGAAATTAAATAAATCATTAAACTATGTTTAATCTGTCTT
>APFE030981180.1:58621-92890 GCA_000404065.3 Pinus taeda
CCATGGTATTCACTTGGAATGTAGCCTATTTAAATGGGGGAAATGGGGGAATTAAACCAGAATAGATCCATCTTTACTCTGTATCTACTAACCCCGAGAGGTATCAAATATCGTGATATGCAAACTAGCATAGAGTGAAAAAATATTTGATCGATCAAGAGTAAAAATGGATGTTGTAATTTAATGTATGTTAAACATTTTAGCTTGGTTAAATTAAAAATAAAATAAAAATCAACTATTAATTTTATTAATTTTTATAAATTACTAATAGTAATTTTTAAGCTCTAGGTTTATGATAACCCATGGTATTGACGCATGGTAACACCATGGTAGTCATGTGAGCATAGAATATTTAAAGGGGAAATTCTATCATCTTAGATCCATCTTAATTCTGGGTCTACCAAGTGATTAAAGGGGATAAATAGATTTCATCCCCATAAGAGTGGTAGATGTGGAGTTAAGATGGATATAGGTTGGTTTTTATGATAATGAAGATATTAAATAGACTTAGGAAATTATATTGTAAAAACATCTTAAGGTGAATGGTTAAAGCATAGACATTGGACAAGTATATTTGTATACTTCTGTTTTAAAATGAAACAAATCCAGGGCTAAAAGGAATGGATTGATTGCACTAGTCATCCTTCTATAACTTTCCAACATATGCTGGAGTAAATAGATTGTAATTTGGGTAAATTTTCTAATTGCAAACGAGAACATACTTGTGTATTGGCAGGGTGGTTACGAGGTCCCTAGAAGTGGAGTAAACAGATTGTAATTTGGGTAATTTTTCTAATTGCAAACGGGAACATACTTGTGTACTGGCAGGGTGGTTATGAGGCCCCTAGAAGTGATGAATTTGAATTTTTCTTGGTTTTATATATAGTATTAGGTTTTTTCTCATGCTTTCTGTGAATGGAACGGGTGAATTTTATCTTACACCCACTAGATTATCGGTATGTAATTTCGGTAATTTTGATTTCAAAAGATATTTTAAAGAAATGCAATATTTAATTTGTGTATTCAATAAGCACAAGATTTTATAATTGAGTAAAATATTCGCCATGCCTGGTGAGAGATTCGCCAAAAAATTATATATACATATCATATTATTGATAAAATCGCCTTCCATTTTTCCTATATACCATGGAGATTCGCCCATTTATTATACATGTAAATTTAGGGGGGGTTCTTAAAATTTTCCCTATGGGGGATACATCAAGGCCCTCCTACAACCAGTCACTTCTTGTCGAAATCAACACATTAGACAAGAAGTTGACTTAGAAACACCCTTCTAGTACCTTGGGGCTTGCATACATCAACGGAAATTTTCTCACTTCTGGCGATAGGTTGACATCACTGGCCTTCGACCGAAAGACTTTGTATGGTGTTCGACGTCAAAACATCTATTCACACCATGCAGAATGTACTGTAGTACCATGAGAATCATTATCATTATCAGTGATCTCTCTCACGTTTGTTAACAGCTTACATTATTGGCTGGTAATCAGACGGTGTCTTCCCATGTTTGACTTCAGATCACATTTTCACATGGTTAGACTCATACTTGAGCAAACAATTGAACGAGATAGAAGACCCTGGGTCTAGCTTCATCCATCTGAGCTGCGACTTCAGGAGAGTACTAAATCATCTGTATGATTGCTTTACACAGATGGTCATCCTATCAAGGGTCTATATTTGTAGACGACTATTTGATTTATGTACATGTAATGAAAAGTTTATATGTTGAGCATGGGTATTCCTTCCCTCAACAATTCATGAAAAATTCAAAATATTATGATGTTATGTATTGTAATCAATGCAGGTCACCATCTGCTTTAGATCCTCTTCGTCACATCGTAAAGCATATCACTCGACATTATCATTTTCAACTTCATGCTTTAGGGGGTAACTGTTACAGGTCTATTTGGGCACATCACTCCTGATATTCAAATCAGTAAAATTAGGGCTCATCAAACCCTAATTCAGTTGTTACATGCCCTAGACAAGTCATCTCATTGAATGCTTCGATCCATGAAAGTTTCCTAGCCTGAAGCCTTGCTGAAATGCCTCCTTAGGACACCAGCGCAGCCTTGGTTAGGGGTAACTGCGTTGCAGAGTAGGCAGGCCCATTCTGGCCTACACTACAATGCACTTAGGCCCTCTTTGACCTGCAATGGGTGAGATTGAACGAAATATGCATAGGGTTCTGGGAATATTCCTTTGATTCTACGTCATTCTAGAAGGATCCCATTTCTTATCTCCTCCTATGAGCTCGAAATTGGATAGGCTAAGGATCAATTAACCTCCTATACTCTCATCCCTTGGTCCACGGAAACTAACTCCAAGCTTGGAAGGCCATTAATTACCCTCATTTATGAAAAAACCACCTCCATTTCCCTATAAATTGAGCACTCATCATAGTGATCAAGGGGCTATAATCTAAAGATTGTAGAGAAATTATGTTGGTTTGAGATTTGAGTTCATGTCAACCAATGTTATGCTAATGGTATGCTTTTGATGTGGCGAGGGTTGGACTAAAGCTGGAGGAGTGGCACAAGATTGAACTATATTGGGTGAAACTCTTCCTTCTACATTAATAAAATGTTTATTCCTTTTCTCATATTCTTGTTCATATCTATGATGATTATGTGTTTCAATGTCTTCGATTCCATTGGTTTATAGTATATAGATCATGTATGCTTTGATTGTTTGTTGTTTATGTTTCTGTTGACATGGGTACCTATTGAGCGGATTTAGTTCAAGTGGGAGTGACGGGAGCAATTCAAAGGGGATTAAGGAAGCGAAAGACTACAAGTAAGTTCCTTCATCTCATATATCTACTATAGGAAAAGGTTAAACTACTTTCTTTCTGTTGTTCTAGGTGTAGCTACCCACCTAGGGAAAATGTGTTTATCCGTAGATGCAAATTCCATATAACATAAGGTTTTAGACCTCGTTTTTCCAAACTAGGTTCCGCTGATAAAAACAGTCCCATGAGATGATTCCTCGACTTTTCCACTACAAATGCATTGATATGGATGACAAACAATATAATGATCCAATCTGGATCACACCTCCCCATTTTGGGACGCTTTTGGTCCCTAAAAGCTTCTACTGAATGAGGTGAGGAAATTTGTCCTCCACCTTCTCTCTCGTGTACCATTTAGCCTTTCCTGGAAGTTGTCCCTTCAACCCAATCTACCTAAGGTCATGCTACCCTTGTCTTGTAGTTTTGGACCTCTTCTGAAAAGATATATCTTTTGTCAACTCTGCATGAGCATCTAGTGCCAAATCCTCCACAGAAGGTAGAACCTGTTCCTCTTCCTGATCTAGCATGGAAGGCTCATATAGTTTCAAATTCTCTACATTCACAACTGAGTAAATGTGCATATATGGTGGTAAATTGAGTTGATATGAATTATCACCCACCTTTTTTAGTATCTCAAAGGGACCATACCTCAGAGCCTTGATTTTCTGTTTCCCACCTTGAACAATTTCTTTGTCTTGTGTTGATCATACCTGGACTTATACTTCTCCTGTGACTTCTGTAGTGTTTCTTGTACCTGAAGATGGATATGCCTGATCTTCTATATAAAATTTCATCCCTCACAGCATCTCCTATAAGATATTCCTTTGCTCCTCCTTTTTCCCATATGCAATATCCAAAGGTGAAGCTGGAAAATATTTAAAACAAGTCTCAAATGGGGACTTTTCTATAGAAGTGTGGACTAATCTGTTGTAAGAATGTTGTATATATACCATATTTTCATCCCAGGTCTTTGGATGTTTTTGGTTGTATCCATCAAAAGTTTCACCAAAGTCTTGTTGACTACTTTTGTCTACCCATCCGTCTGTGGATGGAATGTTGTATACCTCTTCAACTTTATGTCCATCTTTTCCCACAATGTAGTCCAGAAGGCACTGAGAAATCTTGTATGTTTGTCTAAAATGATGCTCCTCAGTATCCCAAAGTGCACCCAGACCTGTCCAAAAAACAAGTTTATTGTTTCTTGTCCACTAATGGTCTTTTTATAGTGCATAGAAACACACATCTTGTTGAGCCTGTCAATTACCACAACCAGGTAGTCATGTCCCTTCCTGGTTGTTAGTAAACCTCCCACAAAGTCCATGGAAATTCTTTCCTAAGGACGAGTAGGTACAAGTAAGGATTGATATAGACCTTGTTTCTTTTTTCTAGGCTTGTTGGTACAACAAAGCATGCATCCTCTTATGAACCTAGCTACCTACTCTTGCATCTTGGGCCAATACACATAACTCTACAAGTTAGCCATAATCTTCCTTACACCAAAATGCCCTATAACCTTGGAAGTGTGAGCTTCTCTGATCAACTGCAATCGTTCACCTTTAAGAACACATAGCTTATCCAACTTGTAGAGTAACCCATCCTGTAGATGGTAGTCAATGGTGTTGTCACCATCATGCACATTACTTTGACTCTACAACCACTGATACACCTCCTTGAAGTCCTCATATTTTGAATATGCCTCTTTGTATGCATCATGGGTGAATGGATCCATGTGCATAATAGTTTCCAAATCTGTGATTTATGATGTGGGTGTCCTTGAAAGCATGTAGTCCAACTTGTTTGTGCTTCCCTTCTTATACTTGATCACCAAATGAAACTGCTATAAAAATCCCATCTACTTGTAAGTCATGGTCTGATATAGCTTACTCTGGGCTTGCAAGTACTGTAACGGTTGGTGATTTGTGTGGATTACTATCTCTTTTCCCATCAGATAGTGCTTCCATTTCTTCACAACTTGCACCATGACATAGAGCTCCTTATCGTAGGTAGGGTAGTTAAGAACTACCCCATGAAATACGTTAGAATGATAGCGTACGTGGCTTCCTCCCTGCATCAAGACAACTCCCATAACATACCCACTTGCATCTATCTCCACTTCAAAGGGTCGTTGCAAGTTTAATAATCCCAGAACTAGTACTTGACTAATCTTCTTCTTTAGCTCATCGAAAGCCTTCTGCTAACCTTTCCCCAACTGAAAACTATTTCCAGTTGATATTATGGTGTGGAGCGATGTTGCTACCACTGAAAACGAGGCTATGAATTTCCTCAGGTACTATGCTACCCCAATGAAACTCTTGACGTCAGAAACATTAGTAGGCACCAACCATTTCATGATGGCCTCCATCTTAGAAGGATCTATCTTCAGTTCTTCTCCACTGATCACATACTCCAAATGCACCAAGGATTATTACGCAAACACGAACTTCTTGAGATTTGCTAGTAGCTGGTGGTTCTTCAATGTTTCCAACACCTACTGTTGTGGAGGTAGATCCCCTCTGCGAACAGAGGCGATCCCTACTAGCCCAAATTGGGTCTAGCAACAATCAAACAATGCTACTATGCAAGTTCCTAATTGCAAATTAAAGACCAATGATGAGGGCCTACCTAGATTCCAACGCTAGTGCTTGTAGAAGAGTTGACACTCCCATTCCTTTGCTCCGGTCGGTCACGATCCCCACGATCTCCGTGAATGGACACCTGCACATGCAAAGAATGACACAAACACAAGCATAAAATCCAATAGATGCAACTATATATCAGTCAGAAAGGATATAACTTATCATCATTACAAAGGACAATAAGAGTGGAACCATAATAATAGTCGTCTATTATTGATAAACAAAGAAGAATACAAATATAGTTCTGACGTCAAATCCTCCTTTGGCTGGGTGATCAACAGCACATGTCTTGCAAAGCTTGTTGGGAATGGGAACAAGCCTCTCTCTCCTTGGTTATTAGACAAGAATCTCCTTACTTAGATTTGGCCTTATGGGAATGAAGAAGGCTTCTTGCAGCATGAACTTGATAATTCTCAATCTTTGGAACTCTGGAACCAGCTTGCCTAAGGAAAATGGACAAGATTTTATAGATAGAGAAGGGGGAGTTGGGATCATTCACAATATTCATGGGATTGGCTTTATCACTAAGAAGCTTCCATGAGAGGTGGCAAACCACTTCCCCTCTATGGAGATTCGAAGCCAAACCACCCAACTCAAGATAGATTCAGTCTAGGAGTTGGTTAGGATGAATCTTCGACTGTTGGTTTGTTAAAAAACATCGCCCATTTTGGCTGGCGCGAGTGCGACTCTGTGACAGAGTGCCAACTGGCATGCCCTCTTTGGAGGATTTCCCCCATTGGCGCGAGTGATGCACAGTGAAATCACGCCAATGGAAAAAGGGCTATTTTTATGGGTTGTTAGCAGGAGATGTATTCAGGGCAAATGAAGTTCATGTTCAGGGGAATGTAATGCAAGTGTTTGCAGGTCATGTCACTTCTCGTAGGTCCCGGAATGAGTCCTCCAAGATGCGGGAGAAGGGGTAACAGGGACGGTGACAAATTGTTGTGTAACACCTACATCAAATGTGAAATATGCTCCTCCCAGGTAGCACTATATACTAGTATATAACCCAAATAGACAATAACAAATGAATCTATAAAAGGGCGCAGTCCATCATTTATTAATCTCATAAATGTAGCTGGTGCATTACATAGACCAAATGGCATAACTAACCACTCATACAAACCTTGCTTGGTTTTAAATGTGGTCTTCCATGTATCTTCTTCTTTGACTCAAACCTGGTGATATCCAAACTTAAATTTTGTAATGAACAAGGATCATATACGAAACATAAATATTTAAAATACTTCAAAGACGTAAATGTCCATTGTAATACATGTAATTGTATATTAAATATTACATATTGAATTGACATGAGATATGAGATGATTACAAATGAGAATGAGGGTCTACTTATATACCCTAGGTAGGTGCCCTTTCATGAATGGTAATGTCTCTAAGACATGCCTATTTATTACTAACTAGCTAACTATTAGTTAATTAATTATTATTATATTATATTTATTATTTTTATATTAATTATATTCATAACGTTACCCCTCTCTTCAAAAAGTTTTGTCCTCAAAGCTTATTGATGAAAAGTTGGATCTCTTTTTCTGCTCATCACGGAATTGTCATCTTCATTGTTACAAGATGATATGATCCTTGGAGCGATAAATAAAATTGTTGAATCGAAAATGGATCTAACCATCCTAGACTAATCCTCTGTAAAATCTTTCGGTCACTAGAAATTTTCACTGAATTGTTATCATCATATTGGATTCTACAAACTTCAATATTCTTAGGAACATACATATGTTGTTCTCGTTTCGAGTGATACTGATATGTAGATTGGCTGGAAAGTCTGCTATTGTGATTCAAATGTCGATAAGGAGTTTTTTTTGTTGGACTTTCCCTTATCATGTTAGTGGAAATTCCTTGATTTCCTTCAGGTGTTGTTGTTGTTGAGTTGGCATCATAATTTAGAATGTTCATTGTTTGAACTGCAACTTTTGGATATGTTTTAACTTATTTTGGTTCTACATCCTCTTGAGTTGTGACATTAACTGGATCAATATTTATTCCTTTTCTTCAACTTGGACTGAAACGACTGGAGACTTCAATACTTCTTCTTGAAGTTGTTCAAACTTGTTGTTTAGTGACTTCTTGTCACTTTTAAGCTTCTTAATTTCCGTAAGTAGGGCCTGATTATGATTCCTTAGACGTGAAAGTTCATCATTTTCTGAATTGTCAAGTTTGTCCTTAGTATCCTTTTCTTTATTTTTGATTTGTTCTAATACCCTTTGATTAAGAGTTTTTAAATGCAAACTTTTTTCTTCCTTCTTCGATAGATTCTCATTGAATTTCTCCTTAGAACTTTCATTCTCTTGCTTTAATTTTTGCTTCTTAATCTTGAACTTTTTGACCCGTTCAAGTAATTTTTTACTATGGTATGTGAGGCACAAAATCTCCTCATTACTTTCTGTTGATTTTTCATGAAACAGATCTTTGAGATTTTTATATTTCTTATCTAATTCTTTGTTCTTTTGTTGAAGTTTTGCGATTTATTCCTTTAATTGTTTTATTTGTATCTGCTCATTATCATTATTCTTTTCGGTACTAAATAATCTTCCACACCTTGGACATCTTAAATTGCATTTTTTCTAATATAAGTATATCCAATTTCATCTAAAAAAAATAGACATTTAGTCCAAAATATTGATTGTTGTGTGGGACTCATCTTGACTACTTTCTTCATTATTTTCAAATTATGCTCCATTTTTCTTTTTTTTTTCTTAAACTCTCTTTTTTTAATTTTCTTTTTCTTTATCTTTTTTGACTTATATATAGATATATATATATATAATATATATATATATATATAGATATATATATCTATATAAAATTTATTTTTTCTTTTTTCTTTTTGAAAAGTTACAACCCTAGTTAAATGTGGCTATTCACCTCTTTGGGGTATAATATAAAATATATGTCCACTTATGTTCCTTTGACTCGGTTGATTTTCTCCATGTAAAAAGTAAAACTTAACATTCACATAAAGAGATTTTGTATTCCTTTTGTTCTTCTTTTACCTTGAAAATACCATGGGCAATTACCATGGGTTGCTAAAACCACAAGCTTGTAAACCACTTAATGAAGAATCAAGATAATCTTATCTACTCTTTCTTCTCTTACTTATAGTTTTAAAGATATTTGGAAAGATTCGCTTTTTGAATTTATCATGCACTTTTTATAAATAATGTAGAACCTTTTTATATATATGAATGTTCTCCTTCAAAATTTACATCGGACTATAGTTTGTTTTTTACTAGAATCATTGAAATGCCAATGACCAAAGGCCATCTCCAAACTCTGAGAAAAATGTTTCAATTACACAACAATAAGGTTGACAGGAGGTTGATGGCCAAAGGCCTAATGATCAGCCAACGTGGCTCTGATACTAATGTAACGATCAAGGCTTGTATACGTAGCGAAAATATTTAAAATACTTCAAAGATGTAAATGTCCTTTGTAATACATGTAACTATATATTGAATATTGCATATTGAATTGATATGAGATATGAGATGATTACAAATGAGAATGAGGACCTATATATATACCCTTGGCAGATGCCCTTTCATGAATGGTCATGTCTCTAAGACATGCCTCTTCATTACTAGCTAACTAACTATTAGTTAATTAATTATTATTATATTTATATTTATATTTATTATTTTTATATGAATTAGATTCATAATAAAGTCCAGCTTGGTGAAGTACTTTGCTTGTTACAATTGATCTAGTAGATCATCTATCCTAGGTAGGGGGTATCTGTTCTAAGCGTGATTTTGTTCAACGCCTTGTAATCTATACACACCTGCCAAGCTTTGGCACAATGATGATGGGTGACCCACATGGTGATGTACTCGGTCGAATGACACCCTATTCCAACAATTGTTGCAACTGTTTCTTCACCTCGCTTGCTTCTATAACAAACTGTTGTTACAACCCAATATTTGCTAATGGGGAGTTTGACAACAGTTGGATTTTGTGTTCTACTTCTCTCTTAGGTGGTAACCCTTTGGGCTCTCGAAACACATCCCTATATGCCTATAAAAACTCCTCCAATTGTTGTTTATATTTCTTAGTACACCCCTCGAGGGATGCATTGCCTCTTATTGACTCCTCTTAAGACTGAATTTCTCTTAAAAATAATAAAACATACTTCTTGTTGGAACTGATCAATTTCTTGGCTTGGTTGGCACTTGCTAGTGAAATTTTCAACTTTCCTTTGTGCACATTGATGATGAATGATTTTCCATCCTTGATGAGTCGGTATTGATTGAATCTCCTCATGAATATTTCATCATGCATGTACATGTATGGTCTCCCAAACACAACTCCACATACATCAATGGGAAACACATATATATCTACTTCATCAATAAAATTAGCACTTAAAATCAAATATATTTGTACGTTGTTTTGTTACATTCATCTTTGCATCCTTATTTACCCATTCCAATGGATATGGGTTTGGATGATCACAAACTTCTAACCCCAACTTCTTCACCTGCTTTGCTGCAATGAGATTCACCTGCAATCCTGAGTCAAACAAAGCATCAATCTTTGTCTTCTTGACCTATACCTTTAGAAGGAAGAATTTGGTCCTTTCTTTCTCTTCTTGTTGCTGAAGGCTACTTAGGTTCACTTCCTTTTGTACTAACATACAAATGATCTTCTCATCCACGTCTGAGTTGCTTTCAACTTGGTTTCTCGAATCCGTGGCCATGAGATTCTTATTCTTGTTATCTTTCTTCTTGTTCTTTGGGTTTAGCTCTAGATGAAACTTCCAACACTTCTCCTTTGTATGACCATCAATGTTGCAGTGGTTGCTAGGATATTTACACGTGTGCTATGGCTATCATATTTTTATCTTTTCCCCTTTTTTCTTTTTCTTCCCCTCCTTAGAAGCTTCTTGTTACTCCTTTTGCTTTGATCCACTTGATTGTGCTCTTTTCAAACCTATGTTCTCCAGGTATTGTGCCTATACACAAGCCTCATCCACTCATTTGGGTTTGAACAACACCACTTGCTCACGTAGATGATGGTATATAACCCCCAAATACTTGAGGAGTACATATGGGTTCTTTGGAGAGATACCCAACATTATAGCCATCTTTTTGAATTCTATGATGTACTCCTGCATGCTTTGGCCCGAATTTTGTTTGAAGTAATGCCACCGGATTCACTGGTCCTCCATGCACCCAATGGGATAAAAATGTGACTTGAGGGTTTTGAAATCTTCCCACTTATTTACTAGAGGTTCTCCTTCCAACCTCAGGGTTTCTGTGTGGCTCTCCCACCAAGTAAATGTATGGTCGTCAAATTTTAACCGCACAAATGATAATTTTTGTCCTTCTTCAATTTGATGGATGCTGAAATAAACTTCCAATTGTTGCAACCAATGGTTCAGCTTCATATCGTCGATCGCGCCATGATATGGCTTGATATCGACTTTTGCTTCCCTTTTAAAAAAGGACTAATTCACAACACTCAAACCAGGTTGATCTATTCTGGATTCTTTCTTCAACTGGTTCTCCGTTTCTCCTTGATCTTCTGATCCCCATTTTGATTTGTCCTCTACATTTGAACCCCCATATTATCCAAATATCCACAGCTTGTTATTTAGGGCCACCATGAGGAGGCTTACATTGTGGTTGATATCCGCGACTTGTTGTTCCAGCTGTGTAAACCTCACCTTTGCAGGATCATGACGTTCATTTACAGATAACTTGACCATGATTAGGGTTTTACGATTGTCAGCCCCGCCGATATAGATCCCCAAAATCTCCACAAAAATACCCAAAGAAACCTGCACTGATACAAATGATTCGTAAACTGCCATGGATATTCCACTAGATAGTTTGTCATAACAAATTTGATAATAATACATTAAAATTCTGATTTTTTACACTATTACAATTTTATTAAACTTCTAAATTTGTAAATTTAATTTCAATTAGTGCATGCATGTGAATATGCAGAAAAGTAGAGAACGACAAAATAAGCTCACACACACACACATAAGACACAAGATATGCTATGGAAAACCCTTTCGGGAGAAAACCAAACTAAAAGGTGAGGTCACTTCGCTCTCTTTCTTTGTCTGAAAAATAAGGCTGCAGGTACAAAAAAATAATGTTTGTGGTTCATGGGATGCTACAATGCACATATCTTCTCTGTGTGATCTACCTCCTATCTCTCCTGGCTATCTTTTCTCAATTATGAAACAAAATTTCTCTCGAAAGAATGTAATGCTTCTTCCTCTTAGTGGCTCGATTATAACACAAAGTGATAGCCTACTAGTGGTTAAGTTTGACAACATCAACTCTTAAATAGAGTTATAATATAGACTCTTCTAGAGCCTTTTACATCACAAACACATGGCTAACCCCTTTTCCACGAATAATGGGGGCTGACACAACATTCTCTTGAACTATAGGTATGAAACCAGGAATGTCAACTTCCAAGTGGCATAACTTTTGCATACGAACTCTGATTGATGCACTTCTTGCATTGTTGGAAATATATTTGTCTGTAGAATAGCATGAAAAGGCATGATGCCAATTCAACAAAGTTTTATCCCCCCAAAAAACTTCATTTGATGCCTCAAAATGTTTCTGAAAGGTTTCAAACCCCGTTTTGCCAAACTAGGTCCCGCTAGTAAAAATGGTCCCATGAGTTGATTCCTCCACTTTTTCCACTTTGAATGCATTAAGATGGATGAAAATCAATATAATGATCGAATATGGATCACATAAGATATAATTTTATAGAAGAGATACATAACTACAATACATGGGAACACGAATTTTAACAAATTGAGTTGAAAGGATAATTTCCATGCAAGGCTAAATGGTGCAACCATGAGAAAGTGGAGGAAAATTTTCCTCACCTCATTTAGTAAAATATTTTAGGGACCAAAATCCACCTGAAATACAGAGTTGTGATCCAGATTGGATCTTTATATTGTTTTTCATCCATATTGATGTTTTTAGAGTGTAAAAAGTGGAGGAATCGACTCACGGGATCATTTTTACCAACAAGACCCAATTTGGCAAATCGGGGTCCGAAACCTTCAAAGACCATTTTGATGCATTAAATGATATTTTTTTAAGTTTAAAATTTTCTACTTTAGCAAAAAATATTTTTTTCCTATTCCACTCGCAAAGACCTTTCTAACATCATAAGAATCACCTCAATCAGAGTTTGTATGCAAAAGTTATGCCACTCAAAAGTTGACCTTTGTGTTTTGACCACCATAATTTGAGAGGATGCCACATTATCCCCCATTACTCAAGGAAAAGGGGCTAGCCATGTGATGATCATGAAGAAGAATATATAAGACTCCATATTGTAACCTTGGTTAATAGTTGAGGGAGTCAAACCTAACCACTAGTAGGCTATCGAGATGTGTTATAACTCGGCCACTAAGAGGAAAATGGTCAGTTCCATTATTTTCAAGTGTATCTTATTACATTGATGATCAGAGTAGCCAAGAGGGATAAGGAGAGAGCACACAAATAAGATTTTTTCATTGTAGTAGCCCACCAACCACATGCCTTAATTCTTTGCACTTAGAACCATTTTCTATTGAGAGAAAGAGAGCAGAGTGATATCACCTTTCAACTAGGTTTTCTCTCGAAAGGGTTTCCTAGAATATAATTTGTATCAATTGTGGTATGTGAGTATTTATTTTTTTGTTCTCTATTTTATGCATAATTATAATTTGCATGCATACGTAATAAACAATAATTTACAAATCCAAAAATCTAAAAAGAAATAAACCCTTGTAGTGTAGATTTCATATTTTTTAGTATAATTTATTAGATTTGTTGTGATGAACTGTCCAATGGAATATCCACAGGCAATTTACGGATCAATAGTAAAAAAATGTCATTGATTTGATAAGCTCATTCAAAGTGTAGAGCAAAGAGCATTTGTATATCAATGGTGAAAATATCAATATTTGTTACAAATAATGATAAATGCTAACTAGGAAGAGATAAATATAGAGTGAGATGATCTCATTGTCCATTTCTAATTTTCTAAGGTCACTTGAGGCATGAAGAAAAAGAACATACACAAATTAGTAGGGTGGGAAATCCAAATAAACCAAGAACATTGAAAAGAATATTTATTAAGCTAATATTTTTATCACCTTTTTAAATCATTAGAAATAAATGACCATATCTCAACCAAACGCAAGGAATTTTAGTTGAAATGAAAGGAGTTCATAGAAACAAACAACACGTAGACATAATGGAATGGTTCAATCTACCAAGAAATGATCGACAATTATAGAAACAAGATTGTGCTTTCAATGCAAGAGAAATAATAAGCACAATCATGTAATGAACACAACCAAACTTTGATCGAAATACTACTTTCATACTTGTTACACATTCCCAAAATCTTAAAGTGAAGCTTCATACACTCTTGGATGTTATGTTGGGAAACATGATATATTGACATAGGTCAATCACTAAAGATATTTATCCGCACATAGATCGAAGACTTGTACACTAATGTTTACATGGTTAAAAACACTCAAAGAGGAAAAACAATCCACAATGTTATAGGTAATATATTAATGCAAGGAAATAAGTTACATGATCATCTCTCACATCAATCATCAACAAATGACCCTCCATGCTCTTTACATAGAGATGATGGACCAATTAGGTGCTAAACCACATATCAAGTGCCATTAATATTCGGGATATGTTCACCATTAGGTTACAAATACATAAGACATGATTGTGTTCATGGGATAGTAATAAAGTTCAAAAGCACACTTAAAATACACGTTACTTGAAAGCACATTAAACCAAGTTGAACTTAAATTAGCTTCTGGTGTTAAATATTTTTCATGTAACTTTGTGATTTTGGTATACAATTATAGGCTTGGGCCTTTGTACTATCATAATTCATTATTTGTGAAAGGCGAGTTTTATGTAATAAGGGTTGTGTTACTTTGTTGTTAATTTAAGATTTAAGTTAGGAAGTTTACATCTCTTTGGTTTTATTGCAACGTCCTCCTCTGATTTATAACTTATATCATATTTTTTTGAAGGAAAAACGTAAGGGGAAAGTTAAGGGATGCTTCTCCACCTTCATTGATAGTTATTAAATCTCACAATATCATTTTATTCATTTAACTTTGAAATTGAATTTAAGGGAATTCTTGGGTTTTAGCAAAACCAATAAAAATAATGTACATTATAATTTATATTATGGTATGAATAATAAATTCCACCATTTCAAACATTGTATCATGTTAATTATTTATGAATAGATTATATATAACTTATCAATAATTATTTTATTAAGAGTAAACATGTCACAAAATGGAATTTGAATTCGGATGACGAGGGGAACAACTTTTCCTCACAACCACTTGAATTTCATCCAAATGACCAAGAAAGGTCCACTATCTATATGATTAATAAAATCAATAAAACTTCTAGCAAAATAACATTAAAAATGTAATGATAAAATATAACATATATAATCTCATTAAAATTATAAAAAATCATAACGTCTACATCATTGCTAAAATTGATATCAATATAACATTTTTAAAATATCAAAAATAACCTCAAAACAAAAGTGCACATCAAAAAACTTGTATATTCACATATTTACATTTTTATTTTTATTATTAGAAGGTTCCAATTTTTTTCCAAAGGTGACAAAGCCTATCATAACTCTGATGTCAACTGACAATAAAGACAACCATCCACGACTATAATTGCGGGCCAAATCATCACAATAATTTAAGAAAAATCATGCTACCTAAAATAAGATGTTAGTGATCTACGAGGGTGCAAAAATTCACTCTTGCCAAAAGCCTTTAGGAATTTGATTGTTAACTTGTTTCCTTGCATCCAAGGAAGATGAGCTCTTATCCAATAAAAAGTAGTTTCTAGTATCACTCTAGTACCAAAAAAGCATGTCCTTCTAATATGTTAGTGGCACTCTAGTTTGAGAGAAATATGAAGAAGGTCAAACAAGTTCCCATTAGATGGGTTGACGAGAAAAAACTCAGGGTGGTCAAGGCGAGTGACATATGAATTTGAATTAGAAGCCTTACTTAAACAAGAGATGTTTGGTTCTTCGAATGTGGAATACAAACTCAAGGTTCTCTGTTTGGAACATAAGATTGGATAAATTTTGGTTGAAAAGGAAGTTGCATGGATATTGAAAACCAAAGCTCTGTGGCTAAAAAAGGGTGATGAGAATACTAAATGTTTTCATCAATGCCATTCATAGAAAAATCTATTACTATTTGGAAGATTGTAAGTCTTAATGGAAACATAGTTCAAACTTTGAAGATATTGCTTGTGTTGGAGTTGAACATTTTAATGGTATATATAAGGAAAATAATACTTTGACTCTAGCTGAGGTAGTTAAAATGATAGCATATTTCCCAAATTTTAACAACGAGGATGATAATGCAAGGTTAATGGAGGTATTTTCTAGATAGAAGCTTTAAATTGTCCTCCATACATTCTAAAAAAACAAAAGTTAAGGCCCTAATGATTGACCCGTGGAGTTTTTCAAGTGATATTTGTTGAGCATGATTGAAAAGTATTGGCTACTTTGAATTGTACCTTTATCAATTTTATTCACAAAATAGACAATCCTCTCTTGTTTGAGGGGCTTTGGTCCATCTCATTGTATAATTGTATTTATATGATAATGGCCAAAATCATATCTATGAGAGTTAAGAGCTTATAATCAAAGTCAATATCTATAGAACATTATGGTTTCATGTTAGGGAGACAAATTCACGAGGCAATTGAAGTTGCTAAAGAAGGTCTACATACTATCAAAACAAAGATGTCACAAGCTAGATCTCACTTAGGCTTATGATAGAGTAAGATGACTATTTTTAAGAGAACGCTAATTAATATTATCTTTTGTATCTCTTTTATCAACTAGGTAGTGAATTTTGTGACATTTCTCTATATTGATAAATGCTTCAACTATTGTTTAATTTAGGCCTATAAGAGGATTGAGACAATGTTGTTTGTGATCTCCTTTATCATTTCTCAAAATCACTAAAAGAGTAAGTATCGTTAGCTTAAGAGATCTAGATCATTCAAGGGGATAAGGAGTTGGGGTTCCTTATTTTTATCTCATCTCTTTTTTTTGGTTGGTTTGATCTAGGGGGATTTAACCTTGATTTCATGGTTTACATAATACTTCATAACATAGAAATCACCAATTGAGTTGTCCCCTATGGCATTTTTATCACATCTCTTATTTTGTGGATGACATTCTTTTGTTATGTGATGGGTCTATGAGAGATGCTAACAAGTTGAAGGAGATTATCGATCTCTATTATATTGCTATAGGAATGTTGATCAATGTAGGTAAGTTTACAATCTTTTTTCTTCGATATAAATGAAGATAATGAAAGGAATGTTGTGTTAATCATTTCCATTCCAAAATATTTTGCCTCTTAAATCTTTGAAGTATCTTGGGTTTTTATTAATATCTAATGTTATGTAAAGAAAGATTGGCATTTGCTAGTAGCTAAGGCAGAGAAAATATATTTTATGTGGTGTAATAAATGGATTTCAAGGGGTTGTAGATTTATATTGGTCAAATCAACTCTAGAGGCAATTCTGATTTGTTGGATGTCTTTAGTTTCTACTCCAAAAGGTGTTCTTAGAGGAAATAAGGAAGATTGACTACAATTTTTTTTGTTTGGTGATAAGGAATTGCATGGGTACATTGGAGGAAAATTGCACTCACAAAGAGTGTGGGGGTGGTGACTTCAAATTTTTCATAACTTCTCAAAAGCTCTAGCAACTAAGTGTGGAGGGAGGTTGATTTCAAGTGAGGGCCTTTGGAATCAAGTTGTCACAAAAAAATATATACAAACCGATAGTGTTGAGGGTTGGATTGGAAAGCCTAATAAAATTCTTCATAATGCTTCCATTATTTGGAAGGCTATTATATTGGTTTTTCCTATCATAATCATATGGTTGGTTTGGAACGTGGGCAAGGGGAATATAGTTAGACTAGGGGAGGACCCTTGGGTCATATGTGATGCTTATTTCGAACTCCTTGCAAATTTGGTGGAATCTTGTCATGAAATTACTTCTTTATGATCAAGTGGATGATGTTGCTTTGACTACCATACAAAGTTAGGATTGGAAATCTATAAAGGATATTGATTTATTAGATGTGTAAGTAGATGATTACGAAATATATAATTTCTCTTTGAGACATAATCATGTTTATATAAAGGGAAATGACGATGAATTGTCCTAGTCGAAGAATGTAGTTGGGTTTTACTACATAACCAAGTAGGGTTCTAAGGTTCTAAGTGAGTACGAAGTTGTGGAAATTCTTGAGTGGTGGTGCATGTGCATTTGGACTTTTAAGTGTCCTCTTAAAGTGATAAACTTCACGTGGTTGGCTCATAGACATAAAATTTTAACTTAGAACAACTTTTAGAAAATAAACAAATTTTTGTTGAGTAGGTGTCCTCTATGCAAACAAGTAGATGAGACTATTTCTCGTTTATTATTATTTTTTCCTTTTCTTGTTCAAGTTTTGAAGCAGGTTGAATCTCTTATAGGTCTATGTGAGGTTTGGAGAGGGTATTATACTTATTTTTTTTTTAAGCTTTACCCTTTATTATTTCTTATGGTATTTGACCCATTTGAAATTATACTCTCTTTAAGGACAAGCTAAAACCATTGCTTCTATGTGTTTTAAAAGAGTTGAATATGATTAACAATTTCATGCAAAAAAATTTGATAAGCATGATAGTATCATTGTTGAGGAGGAGGTAAATAACTATGGAGCATGGGTATATTTTGATGGGGTGTCTTAGTATGAATTTTAGGAAAATGGGGTTAGGGGAATCTTATATTTAAGAGGGATTCATAATCTTAAATCTATGGTGGATTCAAGAAGGGGTACAAATAACTATGTTGAGTTTGTGGCTTTAAAATTAATTCTTTGTTCTTCTCTTTGAAAAAGATGTTCAAAATCTTCATATATTTAGGGTTTTTTGTGGTAATTTATTGGGAGGGGATTAAGTGTTTGCTACAATTCCGTATTAAGGTATATTTGTGATGACATTCAACTTTTCCCTTCAAATTCTAATATCATCTCAGTTTTCTTTTCTACAAGAAAATGAACACACTGGTGAATGATATGTCTAAGGATGATCTTTTGCTAGATGGGGTTAGTGGTGCATTTGGGAAGACGTGGATGGTCAAATTGTTGAATTTGATCATGTTCTTGTTATTTAATTTGATCATTGTGCATAAATTTTTTGGTTAAGAAGGCTAGTTTTAAATTAGAACATCATGGGTGCTTATAGCTTAGATGATGGTTGCTATGAGATCTGTTTGATACCTCTATATGATGGAGTTTTATTAAATAAAACATCACTATAATAAGAGGGGCTTTATTTTTAGCATGGATAGATGAAACTCGTTTTTTTGGTTGAGATATGTGAAAAGTGTTGATAGGATCAACATAGTTTACGCAAAAATATATTTTTTGTTTTGGGGATTTTCAAAGATGTATGAAAGAAATCCATGAATATATGGAGAAAATGATATAGAACATATTGCAATACATATAAAGAATGCAATTTTGTTTGTTCTTATAGATGATTTTTTTTAAAGTAAAAAATAAATGTTTATTAAATGTTTTTTTTTGTAAGTCAATGAGATTTTCACTATGGCAAGTTACATTGTTGTCTACAACTCTTCAAAATCCTACTAGCCTCGCTCCTAATGGATTTGTTGGTCGATAGTTGATTCACTAGAATTTTGACAGTAGCCAAAAAAATACTAGGATAGCCAAAATAAGAGATTACCAAGAAACTAGAAAATCTACAAAATTTGCACACAACCTATAACCTTCAGGAATTAGAAGAAGTTACTGGCACAGGGTTTGTCGAGCTAGAACTAGGTGGTGGTGGCTTCAGAAGTTAACACTGAATGTACTTCTCCATGTGTTCCAAGCGTGCATCTAGACGGGTCAGATGAGCCTCCAAATGAGCCAAACTGTCTTGCATCCTCCATTGGTTTCTCTGCAAATCATTAAGGAATGATATGATCTCATTACGATCATTATGTTTCTCCTTGAGGACTTTCCCCAACAAAGTCTTTAACTACTAATGTAAGGAGACCAAGTGGATATATTGTGTTCTCTTCCCCCTAGTGTGGCCCAGATCAGGAGCCAATGATAAAATTTTCTAATAAGTTCTAAGTCTGAGAAAGATTCTCCCTCTAGATGCACAATTCGCTCTAGCTCGTGTATGTCAGATTGGGTGTAAGGAGAGGTCATAGCCTAAATGTTAATTAAATGTTAAAATGATGTATGACACTCTTTTTTGTACAATACTTCCTCCTAATATTGCTTAAATTTGAGGTTTGTTCTATATATGTATATACATGCTTTCTCTTCTTAAAACAATTCTGATTTAATATATAGTAAATAGGAGTCCCCCGAGTATTTCTTAAATTTGAAGTTCATCCTATATATGTATATAGCTTCTAGAATTCTAATTTAATTATAAAAAATTATTAGCTAGATGGTAGGGATTTAACCCCCACAAAATATTCTAGAATATTTTCGGTAGTAGTCACAAATCAAATATTTATCTCAAAAGTAGTTATGTCTTTTCTACCCTTCTAATCTTGATTAATTAAAAAAATTGTCATATGAACATGAGTTATGGGTTTTTAGGCATGTGGTATTATTAAAGCATGGCATGAGCCCATGATATTATAGCAAAGTCTATTTACAAGTTAAAACTCTCCATGGTAAAATGGGGTGGATCTTCCTGGTTAAGAATCTTATTACACTTGGAGAGTGGAGATTTCAAATTTTTAGGATGTGAATTGTGTAGAAAATTTCCCCGTCTGACGTTTCAAGTGGACACTCCACCCATTAGAAAATTTCCCCGTCCAACGTTTCGAGTGGATACTCCACCCATCATCAGGGACCAGAAAGCAAGGTAAAATAACCAATTTACCATTGACAATTTTTGGGGACAACCCATGGTTTTTCCAATGGCATTAGAAATAATATAGATATATATATAACCAACCTAGATCCCTCTTAAATTTGAATCTACTAAGAGCAGAGAGGGACCAAATCTCTTGAGGTGCAAACCTCTTTTAGAGTGAAAAGAGATTTGGTCCTTGGTAATTCCAGAGTTAAGATGGATCTAAATCGTTAGAGTGAAAAGAGATTTGATCCTTGTTAGAGAGTTAAGATGGATCTAGGTTGATTTTAATCTTGACAATGTGATATGTATCACGTGGTAAGTGTTTTGATGCTTATTGACTTTTACTAGTTAATTAATTTATATTGTTGTGCTACTTTAATGTATTTTAAATAGGAGTCAGAGTTATGAGGAGAAAATCATGAAAGAAGAGAAACTATTAAACTTAGGGGTAGTCTAACTTATAAACAAAATAACATTTCTCACCAAAATCTAATAACAAAATTTCAAGAAAAATTGTGATTTTTTGTTGTTTAAAATATATTTTCGAATGCATAAATGGATTCAACATCTTGAAAAACCCTCAGGGTTCTCGAATTCTACATATTAAACAACTTAAACTTGAGTTTTTAAAAATCTTTTGACAAATTTTGGTTAAAATTAACCAAAAAAACGATTTGAAAAAGACCATTTCCTCTATAAGTTAGGCCACTCCTTAAACTTATTGTTGTGCTAGTTTAATATATTTTAGATAGGATTCCAAGTTATGAAGAGAAAGACATGAAAAAATAGAAACTAATATGCATATACCAACCTAGATACATCTTAACTCTAAATCTACCAATCAAATCTCTTTTCACTCTAAATGAGCTTTGTATCTCTTAACTCTTGATCTACCAAGTGGGATCAAATCTCTTGAGGTACAAATCTCTTTTCACTTTAAAAAAGTTTTGTACCTCAAGAGATTTGATCCTACTTGGTACATCAAGAGTTTATATATGTATATCATTGGCAATATCATGGGTTATCAAAAGGAAGCCTAAAAACTTAAAATGGCAACTTGACTATTTTACCTCAATTTTATTTTAATTATTATTTTTTTAATTTTATTTTATATTAATCTTAATTTTAATTTTATGTAATTTCACTGAGCCAAAATGTTTACTTAACATAACATGACATACTTGGCTAGAGAGCGCTTCTCAATGCGATAAAATTAGGTTAATAAATATTCTTACGAATGATAAATAATTTTTAACATGTAAAATTTAGGAATTGATAATTTTATTTTAAATTAACGTTGTTACTTTAATTTCCATAATTACAAGTAAAATATCAAAATCAAATATAATTTTCAATATTACCTCCCATATTTATATAATTTCATAATAAATTTTTTTGGCTTCACCCACATATATGGTTTAATCATGATTTTTTATTATTTGAAATGTGTTTTTGATTGCATATATGGATTCAACGCTATGAAAACCCTAGATGAAAAACCTTTGAGACACTTCCATTGTGGAAAATTTACAACTAAAATTTGTGATTTCAAAAATTAAATTCTCTATTAAATTCTGAATAATTTGAACTTGAAAATATCACTGAAAAAATTCCAAAACTTTGAACCTGAAAATATGATTGAAAAAATTCCAAAACTTCTAACATGTAGACTAATGGGCATAGTGGGATATAGAATTTTCTAACATGTAAACTACTAGACATAATGGGATATAGAATTTGAATTGGCTTAAAAATGGTAATAATTATTCTTTAATAAATTTTATATTATAAATGAAAAAATTCCATAAATTTCATAGAGCAATTTAATTGTCTTATTCTTCCATAACCTTAAAAATACATTATTATTATTACATGTACACCCACAAGAATACATTTATAAGTACACCCATTTCAACTTCAAAAATACATTTATAATTTGTCATTGGGTGGGAAGACTTTATAAATACATTTATAAGTACACCCATTTGTCATTGGGTGGATGAGCTCACATGGGAAGAAACACATAAGGAAAGAAGACAAATTATTCTAAATATAGTTATAATACATATTGCTTTTTCATATTATTGACCTTGACTCTTTTATTATGATTAAAATCAAACACTTTCTTAAAACTTAAAATTTTATGACAATCATATAAGGCTTTTCTGTGGATTATAAAAGGAGTTGTCTTTAGTGAGATATTTTTTTGGAGATTCTGGTGACTGAAAAAATTAAAGTTAAATCTTGATTTATATTATTTAAAATGGTTTTTAACTGCATATTTGGATTCAACACCCTGAAAATTTTGCTAATGGAAAATTTTCTGGTTTTTTTCCTTGGAAAAAAAAAAAAGAAGTTGTCTTTAGTGAGATATTTTTTTGGAGATTCTGGTGACTGAAAAAATTAAAGTTAAATCTTGATTTGTATTATTTAAAATGGTTTTTAACTGCATATTTGGATTCAGCACCCTGAAAATTTTTTAAGAAAATTTGATTGTGCAGAAATTACCTGTCAAACTTGTAATTTCAATAAATTAAAAAATTTGACAAAAAAACCCACTAAAAAACCCTCCAAAAATTCTAACTAAAAAAACTGCATTGAAATTTTTTTAAGAAACTTTGATTGTACAGAAATTACCTGTCAAACTTGTAATTTCAATAAATTAAAAAATTTGACAAAAAAACCCACTAGAAAAACCTCCAAAAATTCTAACTAAAAAAACTGCATTATAAAATGTCAGCTCGTGAGATGCAGATGATTGATTGTGTAGAGGGATACCCAGTGCCCACCATTCTAATTATTGTAATTACGAAGGAAAGGTCCTGAAGGTCTGTTGTGCATACAATCACGATGGCCGATATCAAGGTGATCGGGGTGCTGGGAAGTGGTCAAATGGGGTCGGGGATAGCTCAGCTGGCAGCAGTTGCAGGAATATCAGTGGTGCTCGTCGATTCAAACGACAGCGCCCTGCAAAAGGGAATGGAGGGAATTCGGTCCTCATTGCAGCGCTTTGTTAAGAAAGGAGAGCTTTCTCAAGTGATTTCCTATTCTTATTCTAGTTAGTTTTCACTATTTTAACTCTTTTATTTTGCTCCACGCTGCCATGTGATTTCATTTCTGTGGTCTTATCTTTTGTTTGCTGTTTCATAATTCATCTTCTGCTTGAAGCTTTCTTCAAAAAGATCAGCTGTTCACCACGAGATGGAATTTTTAGCACAAGATGGAATTTTCCAGAATTCACCTCGTCTCCGGAACCGTTGGCCAACACTAAAATCCATCTGAATTGTTTTTCTTCTACACTGTTCTTTACCCTGGTTACGGCCTCTCACTATTACTATAGAAAAACATACCTTTCCAGCTTTAAAACCATCAATGCCCTGAGAACGTGCAAACAGAGTATAGAAAGTGGAATTTATTCGAGATGCTCATACTATCATTTTGGACGGCAGAAGAGTAAGGTCTCTGAATCCGTGTAACTCAACATCATGACTTCTGATGCAGATGATTCTCTATTCCAGTTATAGCACAGTGAGCGTGAAATTGAGATGGTCAACTTTTAAAGAATATTGTTGAACAAGATCAGAGATTTGTACAAGCCATTTCGACTGTGATCTAATAATCAGTAAATGGAAGATTGGAGTTGTTCTAACTTCCATGGATCATCAACTTATTAGGAATTGATCAGAGCTTGAAAAGAAAAGGATACTAGAAGCAGGACGTAAAATTCCAATGTGACGCTGGAGCATCGTCGGCCTGCCAAACAGACAAGATCAAATTTGGGAACCAACTAATGGGAAATGAGGAAGAAGGGGTTTTGGACCTTGAAAACCGGTAGAAGAACTAGTCAACAGACAAATTGGAGTTGCCACGTAATCGGTGGTTGAGGTTGCTGCCAGGAAAGCATGAAGACCTAGATTCGTGAAAGACACAAGAGGTCGAGGTTCAGATCGAATGAAAGGCAGTGAAGCTACAGGATTTCTTCCAGAAGAAGGGTCAAAGAACAGATAGGGCAATATGGAGGTCTTTAGGGCCTTCATGCAGCTGCCATGTCTTTTGGCTGGGCAATGAGAGAGTATTTCTGGGGGAGTGAGAGAGCAGAAGGTTTTTATAATGGCCAAGTGCCATAGTGATGATTTGTAACAGTTGTAAGCCATAGAAGATCAGAGAGAAAGAAGAGTGAGGTTATTAGCTAGCCTATGGAGATTCTGGAAGTGTACTCATAATGCTTTGAAGAATATTTGATTTTGTAAATCAAGGTTCTATTCATTCATAAAAAATAAAGTACATAGATATCAAAATGCAAGTAGTCTCACCCTTACCGGGTTTGTTGACTAAAGCTAGCACCATATGACAAATAAACAGTAGCAAAACTAAAGGAACAATCCACAGCTTGACAGGCCAAAAGCACCAAAAGACAAACAGAACTAGAAGAACACCTTTGACCATGCTCAGTTGTCAGAATTAATAGACGTGGGGTTGTCTGGCCTAGTCCCTGGAGGGGAAGGGGGACGATAGGTGCATTGAACAAGCTGCTCAAAGTGAGCCATCCACGTTTCCAACTTCTCCACTTTTTAAGATAGCAAATTTTGACCACGCCAAACCACCACAATCCTTTTTTTTGACATGGCATTGAAAGTAATGCAATTGATTATGCTTAGCGATGACAACCTCGTGTTCTTCCTTCTTGGCCTTATTGTAAGCTTCCAGGTGATCCAAAATACACTGGGACAGGTCACGACAAGCTTCAGAGCAACACTGTCGACCAACAACTCCTACACGCCTCGACCAATGATTCCGACCTTGCACACCTCCTCCTACCCCATGCGCCACACTACCCTTTTTTCCATTCCCAGCTGTACGACCACCTTGCACTGCTCTTGCACCACCCTTGACACCACGGGCTTCTGACACCGCATGGATCACACCTCCAACAATTTGATTGCCTTGAGATGGACGCATAGTAACCCTATCCACCAACGCCACCTTTGACTCATTGCTGCACCCTCCCTGGTTGGTTGAAGCTCCCCTTTGCTTGGGCTGGGAACGGGAATTACGCGACACAGGTCACATGGTGAGGGCCCACGGATACACCTCTAAGACAGGATCAACAACGAACAACAACACCTCTCGACACCCCATGAACCGCGACAGAGCAAAAGGCGGCCCCGAATTATCTAGCAGACGCTTACTTCTCGGAACTAACGACCACCTTTGTCTAGCTTGGGGAGTTGCATGCAAACCCACAGATAAGAAATGCATCAACCAGACTGAGACCTTGCCTTCACCTCTACCAAAGGAAGCGCCTAGGAACAGAGTCTTGACACCAGGGCATAAACGCACGAGATACGAACCCAAGCCAATTTCGAGCCACAACAGTCGCCTTCAGATCGCTTTTCCACGACTGAAACCAATTGTAGCTCTCCTAGCGGTGGGTCTCAGGAATCCAAGGAAAACCCACCAAGAGAGGAGGACCTAGAAGAAATCTGCTTGACAGGAGACTTAGACACCCTCTCGAACACAGATAACATCCAGGAAGAAAGTCAGCATGCAACGCAGGAGTGGCCTCCAAGGCCGACCAAATTACCATGCAAAATTCAATCAAGCCATTGATAAAAGCGAGAAACCAAGTGAAGGGAGAAGAACTTAACGCTTTTGTAAATAGGACTCGGTGGAGGAGACGACGACGACGAAATCTCCACCACTGCTAGACTAATCGAGGGTTGGAGAAACCCGACAGACTAACAAAG
This sequence comes from Pinus taeda, assembly GCA_000404065.3. NCBI lineage: Eukaryota > Viridiplantae > Streptophyta > Pinopsida > Pinales > Pinaceae > Pinus > Pinus taeda. The sequence goes on from APFE030981180.1 coordinate 84,818, forward strand.
ATCGGACCACGAACTGCTAACCACCATACTACCACAACAAAATAGCATTCTTGAAACCCGACAAGTGCCATAAACCCACGTCCCTCTCCAACACACAATTCCAAAGAGAATGAATGAAACTTTGTACGCAACACCATTAAACTCACCGTACACCATACATAATGGAAGGATAGGATAACTGTCCTCCTTACCAACCGCTGAATGTACCCATTCATAGCACACGCGTCTGGCAGGCCTCGATGTTCGTCACCCCCATCGGGGAATGCTTTGAAGAATATTGAAATGATGTTAAGAGTGATTTTTATGCCCTAGGAGGATTTTCCACTATAATTCCATTGTTCAAATTGTGAATTTTTGATAGTTATGTTGCTTATTTGTGGTTGCACTGAGAGGCGTTCTCCAACCCAGTGAGGATTCAGGAAGAGATGTTGTAAGGTTATGTTATGTTATGTAAACATTTTGACCAGGTCAAATTAAATACCAATAAAAATAAAATAGAATAAATTAAAAAATAAATAAAATATAAAAATAAATTAATAATCATAATTATTAATTAAAATATTTTGACGGGTCAAATTACATAAAAGTAAGAAAAAAAATAAAATAAAATTACTAAATTATAATTATCAAGTATTAATAAAATTAATAATTATAATTATCAATTATTAATAATTAAACTAACCTAGATCCATCTTAACTTTGTATCTACCAAGGGCGAAGAGGGATCAAATGTCTCCAGGTGCAAACTTTTTTTAGAGTGAAAGGAGATTTGATCTGTCTCGGCACTTGGTAGATCTGGAGTTAAGATGGATCTAGGCTGGTTGTATGGCACATGTATTGTTCTTGCCATTGTAATGGTTATGTAAAGTGGATGCTTGTCCATAAGTGTTGCCAGCAAGTCTCTCTTTCCATTTGGGCTAGTGCTTGCCAACCTCAAGGGAGTGTCTAGCAAGATAATGACTGTTTGACCAGCAAGTTAGTGGCCAAACAAGGGTTTAAACATTCTTAAGTTTAATGTGTGCAATGGTCCTTTGCAAATCAGCTTCTTATATGGAAAAAATAGAGTAAGAAGAAAGTGTATTGAAGTAACTAATTTCTCAAATAAATAGCTGAAATAACTCTTTATATATTCTGCAGAATACCACTGAATCAAACAAACCAGAGTGAGTGGATCAAATCTAAATTTTATTTCGCAAGAGCCAAAAGGTTGGCTGCACCGAGATGACTATCATCGAACTTGAAGACAATGATATCCTGAGACAGATAATAACAGCTAGAAGAGAGACAAGAATGATGGAGAGAAGGGAGGAGGATACTTACTTTGCTCAAGAAAATTCAAGTTGGAAGGTTGGCCCTTTCCCTATATTTATAATAATTTACCCCCTGCAATTCATAATAAGAGAAACAGAAGGTTGAATTCTTCATTAATGGTCACTGATGTACATGGTTGGTTGAACTGAACTCTGACTATAGAAGAAATTGTGTTAAGTGGCCATTGCTTGACTTGAACTGAAGAATCTCCAAGTTGTCATGTGCTAAAAATATCTATGAGGACAAATATAGCTAATTGGACTTGGGTAAAATGTTCCTTAAGTATTATTGGAAAATTTTTTCCATGATAAAAGTATCCCAAGGCAATTTCATCTAGGTCGAGTTGCCTAATTTTGCTTCCCAAGGCAATTTCATCTAGGTCGAGTTGCCTAATTTTGCTTCCCAGGGCAATTTCATCTAGGTCGAGTTACCTAATTTTGCTTCAAGCAATTAGACTTGGCTAATTTTTGTTCCTCATCATCTTTAGCAGTTCAACTTGGTACAATTTTAGAAGGTTTAATTGGTATGCTTTTTTATTCCGAAAAAAAAGAGTATATTAAGGAGAAAATATAGAAAAATGGGAGAGGAAAATGGAGAGAAATTAGTGGGATAAAGGAGTAGGAGCAAGAGGGAAAATAGGAGAAAGGAACATGCTAGGAGAGAGAATATTATGTGAGAGGAAAACAAACTTGCCTTTATTTCCTGTCACACTCATGTGCAGCATGCTCTGCGACTTCACCAATGACTCATATGAACTCTTGGCACTTGTCCACTCACAACTGCTGCCATGTGTCAACTTCTAGATTGTCACATCATGCTTCTAAAAATAGACATGCCAAAAATAACAATCCCCAAAAAATAAGAAAAAGTAGAAAATACCTGAAATAGAGGGGGGACCATGCCACATATAGTAAGCCTAAAATAGGCATTGCTAAAATTCACAATGTAAACTACATGCCCACAATATTATAATTATCAGAATCTGATGTGGAACCCAAATATGATGTTGGCACTGCCATGCAAAGACTGCTAAAAATAGAAATATCTCATATTCTAATGAAACTACCCTCATCAAACTCAGAACATAATGGGGAGTCTGAATATGTAATCAAACCTGACATGCGACCACTGCTAAAAATAGAAAGTCCTTAAAATCTCATGAAATCACACTCATTGGATTTGCCTTTTAGTAAGGAATCCAAATTTGCAAAAATTTCCTATTTGTTACTTCTAGCGAGCAAACCAAGGCATAAGACTGCTTGATCTTATAATTAACCTTTTAACTATCAATAGACATGTGGCCGTTTGTAAGAAATGAGATGTAAACCAGGTTGTTTCAGATTCTAATTTTGGTGATGGGTGCTGTTTTGAAGCTGAAAAACAACTGATTTACAAGAACCTTCCCAGGTTGAAAGGAGGGCTCTGGAGTTGATATAGGGTATAAAGGAGGGTGGAGGTATTGTGAATGCATCAGAAAGATGTTGCTGGTTTAGCGAATAGAACAATAAAAAGCGAACCAAAATGACACTATACTAAATTGGAAGATGTGAGGGAAGATAGTACTTCAATAGCCTAGAGAAGAAAGACTGAGGTAGATCAATGTACAAAGGTAAGATACTAAGAAGGTAGTTGAACAGGTAAGTTATGCATTTTTGTTTGCTGTTTTGAATTCTTTTGAACCACATTCTTATGATGAAACAAAGGGAAAAGATGAATAAGGGAAGGCCATGGAGGTTGAACTTGATGTGCTCATCAAGAATGATGAAACCTTTGCACCTACGGTAGATTTAGTAACTTTCAGTTTGGTTTTAGCCCTGATAACACCATCAGCTGGAGGATTTATCGTATGGACATAAAGAATACCTTCCTCAACAGTGACTTGGAGGAGGAAGTTTGTTTGAATTAGCCACAAGGATTTCAGGCAGGTCGGTTATGCCTCCCAACAGGTTTAAATCAGACCCCAGGGGTCGTAAAAAGTTCGACAAACATTATTACCCAGGTGTAGAATTTTGGCAGGCTGACAATTGTGATCTTGTTTTCTAAACAAAGTGCCAAAAATTTGCTAGAAAAGTTTCTTATGATACTGGTAAATCAGCATCTGCACTTATGGAGGCTAAGCTGAAATTTGCAGCCAAGAATGACCCAAAACCTCATGTGATCCTCCCTCTTCCCTGGAATATCTGGATGGAGAGTGGCTCAACTGCCAGCCACAATAGCGTTTGCTAACCCCAAGGGATTCAACTGGATTTGGATCAGTGACTGTTGGATCCCCATCAGCAACATGCCATGGGTGGATGGTTTACCAGTTGAGCTAACCTTGGGGCTACTAGGCTGGATATATGTCTTACAGTCAGTCATGGCTAAGTGGCAGGTCATGACCCTCGGTCCTATGGTGAGAAATACGAGAAGGGCTAAGTGGAAGGAGCTCGTCATATCAGAGGTCAACAATCAGAAGATTAGAATACTACACAACTGTGAAGGTTGCAATATGGAATTTCTCTAATAAGCATGATACATAGAGTTAAAGGCATGTGGGTCAGCAACTACAAGACTGAATGTAGGAATAGAGGGGTTGGTCTCAAGAGTAATGGTGACTGTCAAAGATCACACTTTATGACAGCACTAAAAGCTGTTTATTTGAGTAAAGCTAAGAGAATCTTGTGATATATATAGGTGACATTGGATTATGGATTGTGTACAAGATAACAAGTCTTCCTAGATATGGAGGTTCGTCATCACTTTAGTCGGCAGCTGATTTGAAGTGGGGAGATTAAGCTACAATATTATGCAATTCGGGAACTGACTACAGATATCTTCATCAAAGCATTTGGTCCAAATAAGTTTGTAGAAAGTAGCAATAAATGCTTGTATTCAGAGAGGGTATTGAATGCCGTTTTATATATGATGGTCATGTTGTATGTTTGTTTACATTACTTTTTAATATTAGAGTTAGTACATAGGATAGTGTTGTGCTTTACAAACAACCCCCCATTTCATGTTATATTTATTCATAAAAACATTAAAATATGAAATGGGTCCCTTTAAAATAAAATTGATATCAAAACTTTTACTTAACAAAAGTCCGATAATCAAAGGAGCGCTTTATAGAAAACCCTTTTTAAAAGCAATATCCATTTAAAAAAGAAATAAAGCAAATATTCGGTCATTGCGATAAAGCGATCTCAAGATCGCATATCGCAATGACATGAGGGACACAACAAAATGACTTAAAGGCTTTCCGCCGATGCGATATACTATTCGGCGATCGACGATCGGCGATACCCAAATGCACCACCAAAGCACCCCATATCAAAGACCCGATGCGATAAGCTATCGGCGATCGGCAATCGGCACATCCCCTTTGTTTTAATATCATTGCACATATGCCTTTCGCCGATGCGATATCGCAATCGGCGATCGGCGGGTCCCCTTGTTCCAAACTTAATGCACATGAGCCTTTCGCCGATGCGATATCGCAATCGGCGATTGGCGATACTCAAGGCATTGTTAAGCCAGACTTGTTATAACCCCCGATGCGATGCGATAAGGCACGGTTTTCAATAGAAAGCCGTTAAAGTGATTGGAAAGCTCAATTTACTGTTATTTAAGGCATAATCACTCCCGCTCGGCCGCCAATACGTCCATTGCATGCTTAAAGAGATCTTTTGACCAAATATTGATATAATGGGCATTTATAAGGTGGCAGGCTCTATACGGTCATTTAATGGATTCATGTCCTAAGATCTGTCCATAGATTGTCTCCGCACCTGTTTTAAAAAAGCAAAATATATCAGTGCTCATCTATTCATTTGCTATCAATTGTGAGTTTTATCGCTATCTCTCTGTATTACGCCAAATTGCCTCTCTGTGCAGAATTCGGTCCTAGACAGGAGTTCGGGCATGATGGGTAAGAAGTCAAAGAAAATCGCAGGTTCTTCTAAATCCACCAGTTGCAGGATAAGCCGCAACAAACAGCAAAAAAGGCCTAATATCCGACACAACATGCGCAGGCCTCGCCAGAGTCACTTGGCAAGGAACTTATGACTTAATTGAGGCCGAGAAACCAATGCAGACGGTAGAAGAAGCTACCGCGGATTCATTAAAGAAGTCGGACTGCACTCTCAAAGATTTGGCCGATTCTTTCCTCCATAGGATAGAAGCAAGGGAGCAAATTCTCCCATATACAGACGTTGTGCGATGGGCAATTGAAGAAATCCCCATCACGGACAAAACTTTCAGCACAAGGGATGGAAGGATTTTTGGGTCATTTAAGCCAGAAGATCTGAGGCAAATGTATCATTTGCCTAAGCCGGAGAAGATATACAATAGCGCCTTTTTGGAGAAGTTTGCAAGCGAGAACGAGATTGAGTCCGAACCTATCAAGGACTGGAGGCAAAATCCAAATAAACACAAGAACGAATCCTCCGGTAAGTACTCAGTCGACTCTTTGGCTTCTCCTTATTGCTATGCCGGTATAATGATGTGTAGATTGTGGGGTTTACACGACTCTGCCATTTTTACCATTGAGATGTTTCCTCTTATGGAGGCGGCAGTGAACAACACGATTATGGATTGGGCTACTATCCTTTCGGATAAGCTAGCAGTAGTTGTTAGTGACTTTAGGAATAAAACTAGAGTCACTGAGAGGAAAATTCCCCCATTCTACTATAGTACATATATCCTAGATACCTTTTGTTTCAATTCTGAATTCCCTATTCTTGGTTGGAGGTGGACTGTACAGGACCCCTTGCCCATTCATATTTATCATCGCAAGATGTGGAAGTCATCCTATAAAAACCACTTGTATCAGATTTGTAATGGTTTCATGGTTCCCGTTTATTACTCAATTTTTGATAAACCCATTTCAAGGATCTCCTACCTAGCCTCTTTTGACTTGCCAGCAGTGGCTAATTGGTTTGGTGAAGAGAATTTTACTTATATTATAGTCTTTGGCAGCCAAGCCAATCCTCATGTACTCCCCTTATATGTCCCTGATAAATTGCTAGCAAGGGAAATTGCATACTAGATTACAGCTGAGAGTACTACACAGACTCTCAAAAAGGAGAAGAAAAGGGGCTGGCCTACTTTTCCCTTCAGATGTGGTGTCTTCACCCTGCATTATCTTAAACATGTGGAAAAAGAGGCCACAAATATTCAAGCTCTAAATCTGGCTACAATCCCGAATAGAGCATTTGACCCAAAGCGAATTGCATATGCCGCTTTGGAACATGCCAAATTAGCAACATTTGATCATAAAGAAGATATGTTCGATGATGTGTTTTCTTCAGCTGAATCAATAGGTCAAGCCAAAGAACTCGCCAAGATGCAATACAACGATGAAGGGTTAACTGAGTTTAATAAACTTAGAGAGCAGAGGTTACAAACTCTGCCTCTAGATTTATTAACGCCAACCCAAGCAGCATCATCAAGCGAGCTTAGCCAGCAACAGGCAAAGGAACCTCCTGCTACAACGAAAGCAAATAATAGTGAGCAGGAGGAACAACAAAGGAAAGACCAAGAGGAGAAGCTGAAGAAAGAACAGGAAGAGCGGTTAAAGAAAGAGCAGGAAGATAGACAGCGCAAAGAGCAGGAGGATAAACAACAAAGAGAGCAGGCGGAGATGCGGCAAAAGGAACAGGAAGAGCAACAAAAGAAGAAACAAGAACAATTGCTGAAGGAGTCTCAATCTAAACAGGCCACCGCCGATACCTACGTGGGTACTATTACAGACCCCGAATTGCAAAAGGAATGGCAGCAGTTCAACACCATTATTAGTGGAGGGAAAGACTCAAAAAGTACCGATACTCCTAAGACCAGCGATATGCAGGATGATACCTCATCCCAGGGTCTCAGTGGAACCAGCGGCCCACCTAAAGATATTGAAGTAATTCCGAAAGGTCCCAGCGACCAAATCATTCTACAAGTAGAAGATATTCTGCCATTGGATGTCTTCTATAGCCCAAGGCACAGAGCAGTGGTAAAACGATCGAGGAAGAGACGAAGGCTTGATCAACCTTCTATCTTTCCAGAACAAACGGTCACGGGCAATGTAGTGTGGAAGGAGAAATTGGATCCCTCCGATGATTTGACTAAATTGTCACAGTACGCTGGAGCTTATTCAGCTGCAACCATCGACAAAGCATCGGAGGTAAGTCTTTTATTAAACACTAAAGACCAGGAAATATCCACGTTACAAACAGAATTAGCTGAGATAAAACAGAGGGTAATGCAAGCGGAGGAGCAGTTAGCGGCACAACAACAGAGAACAGTGCAGGCAGACGAGCAGTTATTGGTGCAACAACAAATAAATAACCAATTGGCTCAGCAATTAGAAGCAAAGAAACAGAGGATTGATCAGGCAGCGATCCAGAAACAGAACGAATTAACGGAGGCTTTGGAAAAATTGAAAGCGGCGAATGAGCAATTGGTAAAAACCAAGGATGAGCATATCGCTCAAATAACAGCGCAGCTAGAGAATATCAAAGGAGATTCGCAGATAACAGAATTCAGGAAAGAGGCGATGTTGATAAACAATGCGCTGATATCGCAAATTAAACTCTTGTGTCAACAAATCTCTCAAGCGGAGCCACTCTGCGAATTAACTACATCCATAAATGAGTAGGTAGAGAAAGCAAGGGATGACTTGAATCAAGCCGATGAAGCTATTACTGCATATCTTGAATGGCAAGATTCGAAGTCGGGAAAAGCCTCCAATTTGCCAAGAATACTTGAGGTTCATAAAGATATACTGTTCACGGAATG
>APFE030981180.1:110787-145164 GCA_000404065.3 Pinus taeda
GATACAGTCATCTATATGTTTGTCTTTTAGACATAGAGCATCAAAAGCTATGCTTTAGAGCTCAATAGATTCCCGGGATAGTTTCATTTACTTATATTTCTGTCAATAGTTCTAGCCTTCCGCCTATCACTAGTGTTATTTACAAAGCATTCACTCATCCCATTTATCTATTTCTGGGAAACTGGTCCCATTACCCCCAGTCGGAGCCACTATCCCAAACGGAAAAGGAGCTGTACTAAGGTCCGGACCGGGTGGTTTCCCCAATGTTGTTGCAGCGATTTTCGAGGCAACAACAGATAGTAATAAATGAAGTCAACGAACATGACTTTAATAAAAATACAACCATGACTTTAATAAAAATACATAAGTTATGACTTACTTTAATTATGGTAATTCGGTTGTTGGTCATTTCTCTAGTGAGGACATCTTTGTGTGTTCATTATTATAATACAATGCGAACTCTTTCTTCTTGGCAATTATGTCTATACAGGCTACATGATAGCTGATTTTTATAGGTGAGAGTGGACACGCTCACTTGACTCCTATGGTACTGTTTATGTAACAAATCTCCTCCTAATCCCACCCCAAACACAAGTTAGAAGGAGGTGGTCACTATGATGACCCAAGATCCATGGTAGTGTTATGGAAATGGGGTCTAAAAATTTTGATCTTCAAAACTTCAAATGGATGACATTGTTGCATTTGTCTCGTCAAGAAGATTCCGCTGATATAAATTTTGTCTGGATCTGTCTCTGAATCGAAAAATATGGCTTTTTAAAGTTGAACTAGGCAATTAGTGCCATGTCATTGATGAGATCTAGTATTGCAGCAAGAATGCTGCAACTCCCACGTCTACCAACTTTAATTTATCAATACTGGATTCGTACAAATTTAAGAGGTGGCAATACTGTATGCACAGTAAGCTAGGCTCTACATAAACTGCTATGAGGTAGTGAGTCAAACCAAAGTGTACAGAGACCATTTTGCAAACTGAATCTAAATTTTTACAAGAAAAGAAAATATTGCATAAGAGGAAATTCTAATCTAATTGCAAGGAATTAAATACTTGGAATAAAAACCCTAATCTATTGCAAAAAACAAATGACAGAGAAATAAAGCTAGTCTAGCTGAATGAAGTAAATGACATGGAATCAACCCTAAACTACTGCATCCAAAGTAAATGCTAGTTACAAGCTTGAACAAATGCTTCAAGAAATAACAATGTAAACTATTCCTAGACAACAAAGTCTCCTACCCTGCACTGAGAACAGTTACGTCTATGGATCTGTCTTAATATAACTTTTATAACTTTAGTAGTGTTCTTGTTGGATGTTTTGTATGCCATTGAATAATGTCTTAGTTTTGCTATCCCAAATCTTCATCTAGTTGCATTCAGGTATGCGAAAAAGTATATAATCCTCAGCTATGGTCTGTTTATATTTTTTTTGTTGGCAAAATATATATTGCTATAAAATAAATTAAGATTTCAAGTTGTAAGCTTTGTGGAAGGACCTGATTGATTTCATGAAATAAAAATATTTCATTTAATCTTTGTTCCACACTATTAACGTCTCTTTGTGTTTTCAGATAAAGCAAACTCAGATCGTGAAAATTTTGAAACTAGAGGACACTAAACTTTAAACAGTTCAGAAAAAATGATATGGTGAAATTAGATTTTAATATTTGGCCAAATTTTGATAAGAAAAAGTGCCGTCCAAAAGAACTAGAGAAATTCTATTCGAGGCACATAATACAAATTTAAAAATGGCTTCCCTTAGAATATAGAAGTATTTTCATAATACATATTCATGGAGATACATAGTTTCTAAATATTCTGTTTCCAATCCAACGGATAAAACATTTGCAACCGTAGTTCACAGGATCATTAATCATGTGAAACTTTAGCAATTCTTTGGCTGGCAACTTAACTTTTGAAATATCTATAGGTTTCAGTGAGTGTTGACATTTTTGTATACACCGAAGTAAAACTTTTCTCCCATATATGCAGGAAGCAGCAAATGATGCACTGGCAAAAGTAAAGCACACAACATCGTTAAAAGAAATGAGCTCTGCAGATGTCATAATTGAGGCCATTGTGGAGAATGAAGATGTAAAGAAGAATGTTTTTTCTGAGTTGGATCGCATTATAAAGCCACACACAATATTAGCATCTAATACTAGTTCTATCTCTATCAACCGTCTAGCTTCTGCAACCCGACGCCCTCATCAGGTTTGAATTGTCAAAAACCTCTGAGCGTTTTTATGTGCTTAACTTGAAGCAACGAGATTTCAAGTTAGAAGCTTCATTTTTTAGATGATGAATTTGCTAGTTTATGCTATTCTGCTTCATTTCCTTATGATTTAGAAGTCGGTGGTCAATGTTCAGTTGTTATTTTTTATGCTATAATTATGTGGTTGCTGCTAGCTAACTTTCTATTGATTGTGTGTTTACTGCTTTTGACTTGCATTAAAAATTTTGCTTAGAAGAAAAGCGATAACTATTGTTGTTTGAAATTGCCAGGAATTGAGTTTATGGACAAGGCAACTCTGCAGCCATATAATTTTTATAGACATCGTACTTATAATGTATGTCTCATATTCAAAATGTGCATAGAGAAGACTGATGAGTCCTAATCTGGTGGATGTATCCAAATATGCACTCTCTCTTGTACCTTATTACATTGTCACTTGTCTTTTATGGGTGACTTACTCTAGATTGATCACTCACCCAACTATGTCTTTTATATTTGTTCTTCTTTCTGATATTCCCACTTACCAAATATTGCTAAGTGAAAATACAATTTTGCTCAATTTTGACATTTTTGATTTTCAACTTAGGGAAAATGGGTTGGAGGACTCCACTTGCAATTTTTGGCTAAGGAAGGCTCCAACATAGGGGAAGAGAGGCAAATTGAACTCTTAGTGGATGGTGGGGGCCACCCCGAAAGGGAAATACACACCCCTTAGACAATTCACATTTTTGGAGGGCGAAAGTCAAGAGGGGGTCAATGCATGGGACCCACATGGAGAGAAGGAAGCTCAAGGATAAATAGGAGAAGCATGCATCATTTTTGGGCTTTTGAACATTTTAAAAACAAACTTACCTAGCATGCTTGAGTTGTTGAGCCATGTTTGTAAGTGTTATTTGGCACACGAGATTTCCAAGGGGAAATCTTAACTCTTCCTTCGGTGGACTTCGAGTGCCACCCTAGGGGAGCCATTGTTGCATTGTGGAGCTGTTCCGGAGGTATTTCTATAGGTGAATTCGTGGCATTCTGGAGTAGTTTGGGAACAGAGAGGGGCTACACATTCCTGGGGAGAGTGAGCTACAGAGCAACATCATTTCCAGGAATTTAGGAGCAAATTCCTTTGGGGATTAGCAACAATTTTGCAAGGATTTGTCTGATGGTTGGAGGGGCTACACTACAAGCCGAGTTTTCTTCATTTGGGCCAGCGTAGAAGTGACTGGACTAGGCTTGCGCAGTCCCTTTGTGAGGGCTCATTCTGGGAGTTTGGAGCTGAGTTGGCGTGGAGGCACAAGGAAAATTAAAATTTTGGGAGAAGGTTACTCACCATTTTGGAGGCCTTGGGAAGCAAAATTTCCTAGGGGTTCGAATTACCCAGCTGGTTGAGGAGCACGCTACAATTGGGGTGAATTTCGGAGATTGGAACTAGGCCCAACCCTTTTTGGGTCTTTGTGGGTTGCTTGAGGAGAGGCCAAGGCTAATTTCTCAGAATTTTCTGAGCACTCTAGAGGGGCCAAACAACAACTTCTTTCCAGCCAGCAATTGTAGATTTCTAGGGCCAACACATAAATTGAAGGGGATGTACTTCCTAGCAGTTGGGAAACACAATTTCTCACCTGGGGTTGTCAAGCTTGCTTTTAGCAAGCCCAAGTGCACATGTTCCATTCAGATTTGTACTTTCCTCTTACATATATAATAAAATGGCTCAAATCTGTGCAGTTTTTGGTTGAATTTGTGGGTCACTTATTGCATGTTGGATTTTATGTGTTGCATGTAATTTTTTTTTATTGTTTATCACTTTATTTCCTAGTAGGAATATTACAATGGTATCAGAGCTCCGATCTTGGCTTAGTCGTGGGGATATTTCTATGATCACAAAGGAAAAGCAAAACATTACCTACTGGAGGCAAAGGTATAGGAGGTGGGAGAGGGAGTTGGAGATCACACCTGATACTGAGACCCTAGAACAAGCAGTAGAGGAAATAGACATGGGGGAGCCCAAGAGAAAAGAGGAGGCAACTTTCAATTGCCTCTTGAGAGCCTTGAATGACTTAGCTAGGGGTAAGAAGGAGACGTTGGAAGAGATTAAGTAACAGAACCGGGACAAGGGCATTCACCGAGATTTCTTGTTTTGGGAAACTCCAGGGGCTTCCCACCAGCATGACCACCATTCCCCCTTGACTCACCCACACACTTTTAGTGGGCCAGCCAGGACTATGTTGCCCACATTTTTGCCCTCAAGAGTAGGTGAGCAGGCTGGTCAGGATGATATGCCTATGGGAGAATACTGTCGGGAGTGGCAGTCTATGGGGGAGGATTTTCGAGCTGCATTGTCAAGCAGAATGAAAAGGGCAAGGGCGCAGGGGGCTCAAGCATGCAGAATTCAGAGCTGCAACTTACTATTGGGAGGATGTATCTCCCCACTTTTTATGGGTCACCTAAGTGCATGGCTAGGGCATGGGTAGAGAACCTGGACACATACTTTCAACTTAGCTGGATGATTTGAGGTGGAAGCCATGAAAATGATTACTTTGCACTTGGAGGGAGCAACACATGATTGGTGGTTCCATGGGTTGACCACGCTAGGGCATGCCAGTGTGACCTCCTATGAGGACTTCACATGGAGGGTTGTGGAGTGTTTTGATAGGAGAGATCCAAAGGCACATTTTAGAGAGCTGACACAACTTAGGTAGACATGCAGCCCAAAGCACTACATATCGGAGTTTTTGAGGGTATTAGTGATGGTGCTAGACTTATCAGATGTCAGGAGGGTCTATACCTTTGTTGAGGGCTTGGTTGAGCCACTGCATGGGTTAGTGAGGTCTCTTTGGCCCACCACTTTACAGGAGGCAATATCTTGCGCCGGGGATTTGCAGGACACAATTCCCAAGACTAGGGCACCAATTCCACCACGAGTTTCTTTCCCACAAAGGGGCTTTGGCACTAGGCCTCCACCACAATGAGATATTCAGGGGCATGGGTAGTTGGATGATGAGACCCAGAGAGACCTCTATAGGAGGAAGATGTGCTTCACTTGCCAGGAGCCATGGGCACTAGGGCACAGGTGCACCAAGGGCAAGGCCCACTACATAGAGATGTTTTTTGATAGTGAGCCGGAGGATGAGGCAGAGCAGGAGATGGGCACTGGTGATGATGAGCTGTAGGCGACAGGAGGAGGAGGAGGAGGAGGCCCACCACGCCCACCAGGATGAGCTCCTTTCTTGCTAGCAATAGGAGTTATCGCTTCACTTCGGGGAGTGCCAAAGTACCTTACTTTGAAGATCAGGGGCATAGTGCAGGGACAACGTGTTTCGGTGCTAGTAGACAGTGGGGCAACCCACAATTTCATAGATGCCCATATGGTGGAGAGGAGAGGCATACATACAGAGTCCTTTGAGGGCTTCTTCATATTGGTGCCAGGAGACTGTACCATGCAGTGTTCTAGATACCTTCCCAGGATGACAATGCTGATGGGGAACTATTCGATGACAGACTTTGTGGTTGACATTCTAGACACCAATGTGGTGCTTGGTGTTAAGTGGCTCTACTCTTTGGGGCATATTACCATTGATTGGAAGAAATTGTAAATGGAGTTCACAGGGCCAGATGGGAAGCCAACTTGTTGAGAGGCATGCACTCATATCCCCCACAGACAATGTCAACACATAGGATGGAGGCAGACTTGAAACATGGGGAGATAGAGTGGGTTGTAGAGCTCAAGATATTTGATGTAGGGGGTGGGCCCAAACCACCACACCCGGACATCTAGGCCATTCTAGACAGGTACCCAACAGTATTCAGAGACATCCCATTGGGGCGACCACTTGACAGGGGGTTTGAGCACACTATTGAGCTAGATCCAGGGGTACAAGCAGTCATCACAACCCTATACAAGCATCCCAAGGCCTATCGGGATGATATTGAGCGAGCTATCTAGGAGTTGCTAGCATTGGGGCACATTAGGCCCATCTCTAGCCCCTTCGCTTCATCAGTTTTTCTGGTGAAGAAGAAGGATGTTATGTTGCGGATGTGTATTGACTAGTGGGCTCTTAATAAGACACTGAAGAACCGGTACCCCATTCCTCGCATAGATGAGCTTATGGATGAGCTTAGAGGATCTAAGTACTTCTCTAAGATAGACTTATGTTCGAGGTACCATCAGATTTGGGTGAGGGATCAAGATATCCCTAAGACAACTTTCAGATGTCACTATGGCCATTTTGAGTTCTTGGTTATGCCCTTTGGGTTGACCAACACATCTGCTACATTCTAGTCCTGCATGAACCATGTGTTTCACAAGCAGTTGCGAAGGTTCGTGCCTGTGTTCTTTGATGACATATTAATTTACAACAGGACATGGGAGGAGCACCTACAACATATAAAGGAGGTGCTTCGTATTTTCGAGGAGCAACAGTTTTATGCAAAGCTATCCAAGTGTGAGTTTGGGTTGACTAAGATGCTTTACTTGGGGCACATTATTAGAGATGATGGAGTGCAGGTGCATGAGGAGAGGATTAGAGCCATCCAGGACTAGCCAGTTCCCCGAAATGTGACCGGGTTGAGGAGGTTTGCGGGCAATTGCACATATTACAGGAAGTTCGTAAAGGGTTTCTGACATCTAGCGGCGCCCCTCACAGATCTTACTAAGAAGGGGGCATTCACATGGATAAATAGGACGTAGGCAACATTTGAGCGCCTCAAGGAGGTGATGAGTTGTTGTCCGGTATTGGCCTTGCCTGATTTTACACAACCAATCACCTTGGAGTGTTATACATAAGGTGAGGGCATTGGTGCAGTGTTGTCATAGGGAGGTACTCGATAGCTTTTGAAAGTCGGAAGCTCAGTCATGAGAGGCTATATTCTATCTATGACAAGGAGATGTTGGCCATTATGCATGCATTGGCCAAATTTTGACAATACTTTGTGGGCAACAGGTTTAGAGTGAAGACTAATCATAACATTTTTCGCCATTTTTTGGAGCAGAAGGGCCTCAATGAGAGGCAACAAAAGTGGGTCAGTAGGATTCATGCCTACGATTTTGACATAGAGTATGTCAATGGCAAGCGGAACATAGTGGCATATGCCCTATCGAGGAGGCTCTCGATGCTTTCACTCATGAGCATTTGGCATGATTGGAAGGCATAGCTTTTGGTGGAGTACTCTAAGGATCGACAAATGTGTGAGATCTTGCATGGTAATCATGGGGATGAGCACTACTGGGTGATGGATGATGTCATTTACTACAAAGGGCACATATATTTGGTACCGGGTTCAAAGTTGAGGGAGAATATTCTCCATGCAACACATGATTCTCCATTGTTAGGACATCAGGGGTTCTTGAAGACTTACAGGATAGTTAGGGAGCATTTCACTTGGAGGGGCCTCAAGGGGGATGTGTTGAGGCATGTGCAGGAGTGTGAGGCCTCTCAGAGGAATAAAGGGGAGTTGACTCATCCCGCTAGGTTACTGCTGCCGCTTCCCATTCCCGAGGGGAAGTGGGAGAGCATCTCAATGGACTTCATTACAAGACTCACTATGGTGTAAGGCTGTGACTGTATATATATGGTGGTGGACCGGTTGATGAAGTGTGCCCACTTCTTTGCTATCCCCAACAAGTACACTGCTTCGCAAGTTGCAGAGCTATTCTTCAAGGATATTTTTTGGTTGCAATGTCTCCCCAAGTCCATAGTCAATGACAGGGATAGTCGCTTCATGGGGGCATTTTGGCATGAGCTCTTTAAGTTGGTGGGCACAAAGCTCAATCCCACTACCATCTACCACCCTCAAACAGGCGGGTAGACTGAGATAGTTAATAAGTGGTTGGAGGGATATTTGTGGAACTACATGATAGGGCAACTACGAGCTTGGGGGAGATGGTTGCACTTGGGGAAGTATTGCTACAATACTACCTATCATATGTTTATTGGTATGTCACCTTTCCAAGCCTTATATGGATATGATGCTTTATCTTTTGTTGACCTTGTTTTTCGAGACAGCTAGGCCCCAAGGGCCAAAGATTGGATACAGGAGAGCCAAAACATCCTTAAGGCTCTCAAAGATAATTTGCAGACAACCCAAAATCAATGGAAAATGTATGCACACAGGCACCGGGTCGAGAGACATTTTGAGGTGGGAGATTTGGTTTTCTTGTGTCTCTAGCCATACATGCAGTCCAGGCTAATGCAGAAGGGGGTCAAGAAGTTACAACCACATTTTTATGGGCCCTATTGATTAGGTGGAAAAACTTGCCCAATGAGGATGCCACTTGGGAGGGTGAGCATATACTTCAACACCCATCTCTATAGTTGCTTGAGGGAAAGCAACACTTTGGCGGGGAGGATTGTGATATTCCCACTTAGCAAATATTGCTAAGTGAAAATACAATTTTGATCAATTTTGACATTTTTGGTTTTCAACTTAGGGAAAGTGGGTTGGAGGACTGCATTTGCAATTTTTGGCTAAGGAAGGCTCCAACATAGGCGAAGAGAGGCAAATCAAACTCTTAGTGGATGGTGGGAGCCACCCCAAAAGGGAAATACGCATCCCTTAGACAATTCACACTTTTGGAGGTAGAAAGTCAAGAGGGGGTTGATGCATGGGACCCACATGGAGAGAAGGAAGCTCAAGGATAAATAGGAGAAACATGCATCATTTCAGGGCTTTTGAACCTTTGACAAACAAACTTACCTAGCACGCTTGAGTCAAGAGGTGGTTGATGCATGGGACCCACATGGAGAGAAAGAAGCTCAAGGATAAATAGGAGAAGCATGCATCATTTTAGGGCTTTTGAACCTTTGACAAACAAACTTACCTAGCACTCTTGAGCTATTGAGCCAAGTCTGCAAGTGCTGTTCAACACACAAGATTTCCAAGGGGAAATATCAACTCTTCCTTTGGTGGATTTCGAGTGCCACCCTAGGGGAGCCATTGTTGCATTGTGGAGCTATTCCAGAGGTATTTCTACAAGTGAATTCGCGGCATTCTGGAGCAGTTTGGGAGCAGAGAGGGACTACGCATTCCCAGGGAGAGTGAGCTACATGGCAACATCATTTATGGGAATTTAGGAGTAAATTCCCTTGGGTATTAGCAGCAAATATGCAGGTGTTTGTCTGATGGTTGGAGGGGCTACACTACAAGTCGAGTTTTCTTCGTATAGGCTAGTGCAGAAGTGACTGGATTGGGCCTACACAGTCCCTTTGTGAGCGCTTATTCCGTGAGTTTGGAGTTGAGTTGGCTTGGAGGCACAAGGAGAATTTTGGGAGAAGGTTATTCAACATTTTGCAGGACTTGGGTAGCAGAATTTTCTAGGGGTTCGAATTACCCAGCTGGTTGAGGAGCATGCTAAAATTCGGGCGACTTTCAGAGATTGGAACTGTTTCCAACCTTTTTTGGGTCTTTGTGGGTTTCTTGAGGAGAGGCTAAGCCTAATTTCTTAGAATTTTTTGAGCACTCTAGAGGGGCCAAACAACAACTTCTTTCCAGCCAACAGTTGCAGATTTCCAGGGCAAGCGCAGAAATAGAAGGGGAAGTACTTCCTAGCAGTTGGGCAACATAATTTCTCACCTAGGTTTGTCAAGCTTGCTTTAGCAAGCCCAGATGCACACATTCCATTTATATTTGTACTTTCGTATTATATATATAATAAAATGGCTTAGATCTGCGCAGTTTTTGGTTGAATTTGTGGGTCACTTATTGCATGTTGGATTTTATGTGTTGCATGTAAAATTTTTGCTTGTTTATCGCTGTATTTCCTAGTAGGAATATTACATTCTTAGAGACTTGGTCAAAGACTCAAATATAAACTCTCCACTAGTTTCATCCTCCTATATATCTAATGTAGTCTAATGAGTACAACATGCACACAGTTTGGAAATATTCTCTTATGCTTACATACATGCTCCTTTGCTTTAAAACTTGAATGTGAGTATTAACTATTTTATCATTGTTGTTCACTGTTTTCTTAATATCATATCTTTCAGAGCCTAAAATCAAGGCTTTTCAGGGTTCTGCAATTTTGACCTCAATGGGATCTTTCCTGCTCAAAATTCTTCTTGAATTCTTAACTCAAGTGGTTTGAGCGATTTACAGGGGTGTTGACATTCTCCTTTCCTATATGTAGCCATTGAGTTGTAGGTAAACTGATCACTACTCAAATTTCTCTCCCAAATTTTTGCATTTTCATTTTTCTGTGACATTCTACAGCTCCTCGTTAGTTGTGGTTTGTCTGTTTCCCACATTTATCCTGCCGGTTTCTAGGTAGAAATCTGTACCATTGCACAAACTTATGATACCACTAATTAAGCTCACAATATGGTTGATACTCACGATATTTTTCTTATGGGTGACATACTTCGATTACTACCTGTGATTTGCTCCTTTTAGGTTTCAAATTGATGAAGTTTGTATTTCTATACTATGCAATGCCCTCTAGTCACTCTTCCAAAGGCTTCTCTGATTCTCAAGAGTCCACCCTCACTCAGTTCATGGTAGGGCTAAAGAAAGAACAAAAACTCGAATGAAACCAACCCTTGATGAAGCAGCTTGCTGCGAAATGACAACAATAAAAAAATTGCAAGCCAAAATGTTGCAAAACATGTTGGGCATCTTCTAACAGTTGATAACCACATAGTAGCAAACTTTGCAACAATGGTCATTGCAACAACACTATATGCCTATTGGTATCCACCCCATCCAAATTTTTTTCAAGTTGGACACTAAACTCTTTTTTCCGAGGTTTAACAAAGCTTTCAACGGGGACAAGCTAGATTCTAGACCTAGTGGTCTAGATGCCTCCTTCATGAATTAACCTAATTTGTTTGAAGGAATGGCATTATACATAAGTAAAATCGTTATCCTAAAATGAAGACAAATATTATGGGTCCATATCATGTCTAGGAGGTTGATCAAATGCATATTGAAAGGCCAGTGCTAGGCCAGTGATATTGAAAATTGTTGATTTTGAAGCTCAGGTAGGTACTTCCGAACATGCCTTGTGTCTAGGCATGCAAAATTCACTCACATCTCTGTAGAACACTAGCTCTAGGTTGAGCAAGTTGCTGATGTAACTTAGTCTAAGTCTAACTTAGGAGAAAAATTACATATTAATATGTTGGCTTATTGAGCTAATAGAAACTTAGAAAAAGTAAAGTAATTTACTTTATTGAGTAATTTTTAATGTTAGACTTTGATTTCAAGTGAGGCGAGATCTAATCTTGGTCGTTAATCACTTTGAGATTAGGGTTTTGGCTCAATGCAAAGTTACAAAAGCAAGGTCGAGGAAAAGAGATAGACACACAACAACAACACAAGATTTAGAGAGGCATCTCAGTTAGCAGTGTCTGGGTCCGAGAGAGTGTAGAGAGGTTGGAGATCTAGATCTACGAGTGAAAACGAACATCGATCTAAGGCAGATTTACTGGATCAGATCTAGGTTATTATATCTGTATTTTCTTAGGTTGGCCATTTTCCCTGGATGGGAGCCACATTTCTTAATGAAAAACTTGTTGGGCAGAAATTTGTGTGTATCATTGTGATTTAGATCATTAATTGCTTCCACTGAATATTTTTGTTAGGAACCTAGCTGCGTGTTTATTTAGTAAGTTCTTGCTAGGAAATAAATACTAGGTGTTGGGTTCAAGGAAATCTAACAAAAATGAGAATAAAATGCAACAAAATTGTTTGTATGTTGAATAATGTGTTGTTGATGTCAAAGTTAAGGGAAGACCAAAAATGGATACATTTCAAAGTTAGGGGGAGACACTTTCTATTTGTTGGTCTTGTCAAAGTTACTAGTCGACCTAGTAGAGTTCAAGGGAGTGCATTTGGATGTTGATGTTCTATAAATAATAGATTGTGAACACATTAGTGTGTGTGTGTATGAATTAAGAAAATGAAGCGATGTGATCTAGGGTAGAGGAGCAAAGGAGTGAGGAGCAATGTAATGGAAGTTTGAGGCTCGAGAGGCAGAAGTGTGAGAAATACAGGGCCAAGGAAGTTGAAGGCATGTTTGTGGTGCAAATAAGAACTTTGAAGTGCAAAAGAAGGCCTAAGGTGCAAAGAAGAAGTTTGAAGCGTGAAAGAAGGCCGAAGGCATGAAGTGGGAAATTATTTGAAAATATTGAAAAAACACCAAATTTCGTTATAACATGGAATCCTGGTAAATTCCATAGTTCCATGATGTATCCATCAATTAATGGAACAAAAGCTATGCTGGTAGTTGACCGTCCATGTCCTAGGCCCTCCACATATCAGACTTTTTATATAAGGTATGTTGTGTGTTTTTCCTAGTATTCCGATATCTTGTAACCCTAGTCACAAGGGTGCTTAGGTATAGCACCTAAGGGCTAAAGGTGCTCGACATATAATCATATCAATGTTTTATTTAAAGGCATAGATTCATTGGATTTTTTGATATTTTGATGAGCGTGCTTATGTATAGCACATGAGGGATAAAGGCCCTCAACATATTGGCACATCAATGTTTCGGGTAAAATGTGCAGATCTCAAATTTCTTCGATATTTGGTATGCACCCAGTCCCAACACTTGGTTGTAGAGGCACTTGGTTATAGTTCTTGAGGACTTAAAGCCCTCGGCATATCGATTATTGGGGGATTAAGTAGTGCAGTTGAACCTCTGAAATTTCAATATCCCCGTGCTCAGGCATGTCTACTAACAAAAAGGTTGTTGATTATTAATAGTAATATTTATTATCATCCGGTCCAAAAGAAATTAGTTTTGCTAGGCATTTTAGTGTTAAAATTTTTTCGAGTATTTTCTTGATATCTTGATATAATGCTGAAATTCGATGTTCTGTCGCCAAAAGCCCAATAACACTGTGTAATCGAGAGTTTGGGCTAAGTGTCATCTGTCACACTAGACCTTTCCGTACAAGAAGTTTACAAACCAAAGCCTTTCATCTATCTTCTGATATTCAGATATCTCTGTGCCTAGACCTGTTATCTAACAAGAAGTTTCACAACATTTGAAAAATATATTTCTTATTTGAAGAGGATTGGAAGAAAGTTGTTTTGTGGATATTTCCCGTGTTAACAATTTTGGGCATTTCTCCCGGTATTCCAGTGTATGGCTAAAATTTGTTGTTCTAACTATTATCACATCATATAGAATTTCGAGGATTAAATAAGCGCTTGGACACCTCTCAAGGGCATATAATATAATGTTGGTGTTGAGTGCCAGGTTTGAAAAGTGGGTTGAATGAAGTGCCAATTATAAAAGTGTTACATTGGTAAAGCATGGTTTTGAATGTTTGGGTTGAAGGAAGTGCTTGGTTCAGAATAACACATTAAAAAATGAATTTGCAGAGACAAAGAAGAATTCAGAGGAGTAGAGTGGACCTTTACAGAATTGATTACGGAGCAAATAATACAAGGGATTGATGTATCCTATAGGTTGGTGCCTACAAACACTTGCAACACAGATTGGATTGGTGTATCCATAGGTTGGTGCCTAAAAACACTTGCAACACAGATTGGATTGGTGTATCCTGTAGGTTGGTGCCTACGAAGTTGAGGGGATGGGTGTCTTTTGTAGGTTGGTGCCTACGAAGTTGAGGGGATGGGTGTCTCTTGTAGGTTGGTGTCTACAAATCTTGCAACATGGGGGGTTGGTGTCTTATGTAGGTTAGTTCCTACAAATCCTGTAGCATGGGGGATTGGTGTCTCCTGTAGGTTGGTGCCTACAAAGTTTGAATCAATAGGTTGGTGCCTACAAATATTTCTTTTAAAGAAAATTTCATTAATATCTTGTGTTCCATATGTGAGATTGTTTAGTTATGATTCATGAATATTTAAATAATAAATTGTATTATATTGATTCACCCTCCCCTCTAGTTATAATTGTGAATCCAAATATTGCTATTAGCATGTTCCTTTGGAAGTGACCTAACCACTGGAAGGAAGATCTCAAAGGGACCATGGCTAGTCATAAAGGTTCTTTCTCATACAAAGCGCCTTTATTCGATGGAACAAATTATGCTATTTGGAAGGAAAAAATGAAGTCTTATCTAATGGCTCATGGCTTCGACATTTTGTGGTTTGTAGTAAATTCTTACGAAGCTCCAAAAGTGCCAGCATTAGATCAAGTTGGAAAGAAGGCTAGTGAGCATAATGCAAAAGTCATGAATGTCATCTTGTTGTTGATTTTTGTGTAGCTTGGGAAGTACTCCAAGCCCTAGTGTTCGGGGTTTGGAGGGAAAAGCGCCACAAGTAGGCTTGTGGACTTAGAATCGAAGTATGGGTTTTTTCACCCATCAGGATGAATTTGAGCATGAGAAAATTTGAGGTGATAGAGCTTGGCGTGCCGATTCCAACACTCCAAAGATCACTCAAATCGAAGCTCTAGAAACAAAGTTATGAATTTTTGAAGTTGTCATTAATATTTGGACAAGACAAGTCATGTAGGCTTGAGGAATTTGTCCAAGAGACACGACTCTTCATCAAATTCGTGGAGCCCTCTTTATGTATATATACAGAGGTGGAGTGGAGTCTTTCTACTAATCCATTGTGCAACACTTACCTCACAAAGAGCTCGTTGGAGAGGGAGATACCTCTATTCTAGGCTGCAGCAAGGAGGACAAGAACAACGAAGGTTGAAGGGTTGCTTTGAAGCCAATTCAGGATCATCGAGTTGCTAGAGAGAGGGCCAAAGTGCCTTGCTGGAAGGCTGCAGGAAGAGGGGGCTATTTGAGGGCTTGTTTGAGGTGTGGCAGTGCTCAAAAGAGGCTGCCGCAGGCCTGCTTGAAGGTGTTGTAGGGTGCCACTGTAATAAATGGAGGGCAGTCTGTGTTAAGGGCTTGAAACTGCCCAAAAGTTGCAGCGTGGAGGGATAACCTCTCACTGAAAGACAACCACAGCCCTTAGGTGCAAATCTGGGCAGAAGTAAAGGCTGAAAAGCGACCGTGATGATGCCCTCGGTTGCAGCAGTGGAGTAGACTTCAAACAATGGATAGAGGTATGTATTTTGGTGAATGTTTGTAGGTGTTGGATCCTAGTTTAGGATCAGTTTTGGATCAATCTACATTGCAATTTGTTGGGAGCCATTTGTTGCAGTTGCCTTGGGCATGAAGGAACTTAAACTAGGAGCAGATCCCGCTATGGAGTGATGTAGTTGTCCTAGTGTGGGTAGAGTTGTTGCAGCCTGTGGAAGCCAAGGAGGTAAGGCTGGCGTGGCATGTTAGAAGCCCTAACCAGTGGGCAGTTTCCACAATGAAGATTGGTGCCTAGATTTGTGCAATAGCTCCTCTATTGCAGAGCAAAGGGCAGATATGGAGAAGTCTGTTGGCAACCATCTGTAAGGGTCTTCTAGGTGTGAGGATGCCCTAACTAGGAGCAGATGCTACAATGTGGACTTGGTCACTCAAGGATTGTTGGAGGGCAGCGTGAGAGTGGACCTAGTGTGAACATTGATTGGGCATTTATGTCTGCTAGAGGACAACGTGATAGTGTCCAAGTTGGAGCCCAGTGAGCAACACCTTGATGGACAAAGGTAGTTGCGAGAGTGGAAGTTGATGAGCTCAAGTGTTTGATCAACCAGGAGCGGTTTGTGGAGCCCGAGACTTGTGTATGGAGAAGGAATTCTACAACAGATGATGGGCAGTCCTCCTAGCTCGTGTTCATTGTGGGAGATGGACATCTTGCAATGATAGGTGGTGGCTCTTTGTGCCCTATGTTGGTCTTCATCGGAGCAACGCAGGAAGATCATAGTGGGTTGAAGTCCCTGAGTAGCTGAGGAGCAGCAATAGGCAGTCGAGAGTTCACAAGCGGAGCTGTGAACAACTCGACAGGAGTCTCGATATGTTGATGGACGAATGATCAACTAGTGAGCAGATTAATTGTCGAGATTCAGTGGCCAGATGGACTTGGAGCATTGATAGAAGCAAGAGCTGCAGATCGGCAGCCGAAGGACTGGGCAGGTACAAGGTACGACTGAGGGGATCTGAGAGAGTTGACTTCATCAGCCAGATGGTCAGAGTATCTTGTTGAGGGCAAATTGGTCGTCGATGTACTGACACCAAGCCCCAGTTTGTATCTTGTACTAGTGGATGTCTGAGGACCATTATCCCTGGTACGGAAGTCCTAGACTGTTGTATTATGTTGTTTAATATAATGAAGTTGGGTTGAAAAATGTAAAAAGTTGTCTATATTTTGTGCATGTGTGATTTACTATTGTTTATGTTCCGCTGTGCAAAGTAGTATCATTGAGATTCTTGGTTTGGTAGCGTCAGAGATTTTAAGATTCTATCCTAGAGCCAAGATCGTGGAAAATCAACACTTGTGTCGTCTATCAAAATCATAGTTTGATAAGTTGTGCATTGTGAAACAACAAAAGAAATCTGGGATAAGATGCAAAACATCTGAGGGAGGTGACATTGAAGAATGAAAGATCTGGAGAATTTGAAGATGGATGAATTGCATGGAATTCATGCTACATATGAAATGAGGGCAGAAAAGCTAACATCGAAGGAAGCAACTCTAAAAGCTTTAAAGAATACAGAAGAAATCAAAGCCATTGATGCAGACACTGCTAGTAAAGAAGATCAAGGAAATCAAGAAGAGAAAACTGATTTAGAGGATGATGATATTGAAGGGGAAGTAAGGCTTAAAGTAGAGCTTGTTGGTGCCTTAGAAATAGGTAGACACAGAGGAAAGATTAAAAGGTAGAAGGAACTATTGTAGAAATATGAGAAGAAAGATCATGATTATGATGAAGCAACAATCACCATCCTAAAGGCATAACTAAAAGAGACAAGGGGGATAGATGAAGTAGTGAGAAACAAGTTGAAAGAAAAAGAAGATTGTGAAAAGCTAGAAGTAGAAGTCATTTCCTTGAGAAAGGAAGTAGAAAAGGAAAATTTCAGTTGAATCAAAGCTTGAAGTTTGGAAAAAGTACTAAAATTTTAGATGACATTCATAGCTACTAGAGGTCTCCTTTCATCAAAACAAGGCTTGGGTACAAAGAAAATCATGAGAACCTCCAAAGGAGAAATAAGCCTAAAGACATTAGTGAAAGAAAATGAAGAAAAACCCAAAAGCCATGTCGATGTTCTCAAAAGTTCTATGAACAATGAAAGTAGTACAAGGAAAGGAGTTGAGGACCAACAAAGATGTGACTTTTCCAAAAGCTCTATCAACAATATAAGCAACACCAAAAAGGGAGTTGAGGACCAACAAAGATTTGACTTTTCGAAAGGCTGTATCAACAATGCAAGCAACACTAGAAATGGAGTTAAGGATGGGCAAAGACCTTATTTTTCTTACAAAGACACCAAGAATGGGTTCATAAGAGCTATTTATCCAAGAAGGGATTTCACATATAGGTATCAAAATCTCTTCTTTAGCTTTTGCTTTGTTTGTAATAACTTTGGTCATAAGGCAATAAATTATAGAGCTTGTGAAAGAAATGTGTTAAATTTGGCAACTAGGGCCAAACTCCACCTTGGACAACTCATATGATGAAGCTGATATTTTTATTGGATTCCTCTTTCCGTGAGGTGTAGGATTGATCTAAAGATCATCTCATTTTGACATGTACAAATGGAATTATGAATTATTTCGTTTATGGTCAAATTGTCAAAGTCGACCAACAAACTAATGTAGGTTCAGAAGCCCAAAAGACATGTCTTTTCATCTTCAACGTTGCATATAAATAAAAGGTGCATCTACCTCATTTGGACATCATTCATTACTGACATATCTCTCTCTCTCCTCATCTGATTGGGTGTACAGATATCTAGGCAGTCTCTCTCCTCCACACGTGCGAAGGACAAGTCTGTAATTTTTTGTTTTATGCGTTGACCAAATTGCAGAAGGGTTGACCAATGGACCAGTGTTGACCGAGTTTGACTAATATTTTTGGGATTGTTTTGGGTTGATTTGGACTATCCTTGGAGGCCGAGTTGACTAGGTTTGACCGAGCTAATTTGGAGGAAGATTGCAGCTAAGTTGACCAACGTTGACTTTCTAGTTAGGGCATCCTATTGGCTACAGTTTGACTGGACAGATTTGACTATGTTTGGGCAAGTGAATTTGTATATTGTACTCTCTCTCTCTTTGTTGGACTTTTGAAGAATAATTAGAAGACTTGATCAAAGGGTTTCTCCACATTGGGGTTTTTCCCTGGCATCCACCAAATATTGTGTCCTCTTGTCTTGGCTTGTCTTCTGCTTTTTATTTATGTTCTATCTGCATTTACTATCATGTTAATGTGATTGCTAATCTGGAAATTGATATTGGGCTAATAAGAAAAATTGAAGTAAATTGCTCTTAAGCATAGAACATACCATTGTTATCTAAAATTAACATGGTATTAGAGCTGAGGTGAAGACAAAGTCCAAGCAAGAGTGAAAATAACAATCTCTGAGAAGAGCAATCAGTGAGATTTGTTGGACAAGGACAAGAATCAATGGCCTCCGCATCTTACTTCAACACTGATGAGAAGCTCAATGATAAGTTTGATTATCATGCATGGAAGATGTCTCTTGATTTCAATTTGGAAGAATAGGATGTTATGGACTAAATGCAGGGAAAGATTACTGAACCTCCTACAAGTGCACTGGCTGCCGCTAAGACAAAGTACAAGAAAGGTGAAGTCAAAGCTAAGAAGATCACCAGAGATTCTATTAACAAGCATTTGGTTGCATACATCTCCGATTTGAAGACATCTAAGGAGATGTATGACAGGTTGTTTGGCATGTTCAAAATTAGCAATGCAAACCAAGTTCTCTTCCTCAAGAACAAGTTGAAGGACATAAAGAAGGGAAGAGGTGAAGATATCCAATCCTAATTCATGAGGATTATCGAGATAAAAAATGTTCTTTCAATTGGAGAAGTTATTGCTGATAGGGAGCTCACTCTCATTGCCCTTGGAGGTCTCCCTTATGAATGGCACATGTTCAACACTACTATACTCAACAATGACAAAATTCCAGGTTTTGATGAGTTGTCGACTAGATGTACTCAAGAAGGGACAAAGATGATGGAGAGAGACATGCCTTCAAATAGGAATGAACCTACTGCATTCTCTGCTCATGCTAAAAAGAAGAACAATGCAGGTTCAAAGAAGCAATGTCAAGGAAGACCGAGATAAAAAGATGGAAGGAAGGGAAGATGCTTCATTTGTTACAGGTTTGGCCACTATGCTAGGGAGTGGCTTAATAGAAGGGATACACCTCATGATAATGACAACCACAACCACAACAATTTCAGGGGAAACAACAATCAAAGGAATGGCAGATTCAACAACAAAGGAAAAAGGAATGCTCCTGCTACTCAACATGGAAATGGTCGACCTCCCAAAAGATCAAGAAACTCCAGGTATGATGAATCTAATGTTGTAGATAACAAGCAAAAAGAATTTGATCTCATATCTTCCCTCTCTACTGCCTCTCCTCTGGATACCTTGGGAAATTGGTTGATTGATAGTGGTGCCTCAAGGCACTTCACTAGGTATAAGGAAGCTCTTTCAAATCTGATAGAAAAAGATACAAATCTGGAAATCATTCTTGGGGACAATGCCACCTATCCTGTGAAGGGAGTTGGAAATGTTACTCTTCAATTGAATCAAGGTAACACCATTCATCTACAAGAAGTTCTATATGTACCTGATCTAAAGAAGGACTCGGTATCTATATTAGCGCTAGAGGACAAAGGATTCAAGGTGGCATTCATTGATGGAAAGGTACATGTTTGGAATAGAAATTTCAAAGAAGCATTTACTCTTGGATTCAGGGTTGATAGGTTATATCAAGTTGGAGGAAGCCCATTGGGAGCTATGTCTTGCGACACATCACTTCAATAAGAATTATGGCACCGAAGGTTTGCTCATCTACATTATAAGGCTCTACCCGATGTGAGGAAGGTGGTGACAGGTATGCCTGAATTTAAAGTAGAACATGAAGGTGTTTGTCAGGGATGTGCCAAAGGAAAACATATAAGGGGACCATTCCCCTCAAGTGATAGCAAGACTACTAACATTTTGCAATTGGTTCATTCTGATATATCTGGTATGATGCCTTTGACATCCTTGGGAGGATATTTATATTATGCTATCTTTGTGGATGACTTCTCTTGCAAAACTTGGATATATTTCTTGAAGAAGAAGGACGAAGTATTCTCATGGTTCCGTTTTTCAAAGCCTTGGTCAAAAATCAAACTGGGAAGAAGATCAAAATATTGAGGACCGATAATGGAACTGAATATGAATCAAATGAGTTCAATGACTATGGTAGAGAAGCTAGCATTAAGAGGGAGACTACTACCACATATACTCTTGAGTAAAATGGCGTTGCTGAAAGGAAGAACTGTTCTATCATAGAAGCCACTTGTGCCATGCTTCATGATCAAAGCCTTTCGAAGTTCTTATGGGCGGAAGTTGGCAACACTGCTATGTACGTTCAAAATAGATGCCCTCATCAAGCGTTGGACTCCAAAACTCCCGAAGAAGTTTTCACCGGTAAGAAACCTGATGTTTCTCACTTTAGAATTTTTGGTAGCCTCATATATTTTCATGTGCTGAAAGAAAAGAGAAGCAAATTGGATGCATTTGGGAAGAAAGAAATTTGTGGGCTACAGTGAAACTTCTAAGGCATATAGAATCTAAGTGCCTGGTCAAAGAAAAGTGGAGATAAGTCATGATGTCACCTTTGATGAAGATGCTTCCCTTGGGAAGATTAGTAACCTTCCTATTCCAAGGAAGGACAAAGAAGCAGATACAGGAAAGCAGGGTGAACCGCAGGATGAGCCAATGCGCAATGTTGAAGGACTAATGGATCCCATTGATCCACCTCCTCATGAGCCCTCATGGCTTAGGGAAACTCTCGAAGATGCTGAGAGACATATTGCACCAAGGGGGACTTTTCGTGAAAGTAAGAAGCCGAATAGGTACCGAGGGTACTTAGTTGTGATGAGCACCATTGTTCAAACTGAACCTTGCACATTCGAAGAAGCTGTGAAGCACCAAGTTTGGAAGGGATGCTGTGAACGAAGAGTATGAGTCGATTATGAAGAATGATGTCTTGGATGTGGTCCCTAGACCGAAGGACAAATCCGTTGTTACCTCAAAATGGCTCTACAAGATCAAGCATGGAGCTAATGGAAGTGCTGAAAAGTTCAAGGCCAAGTTTGTTGCTTGAGGCTTCTCTCAAAAGGAAGGTGTGGACTATGATGAGATATTTGCACCTGTTGCCCGATATACCACCATCCGTTCGATTATAGCCCTTGCTGCCTCGCAAGGATGGAATCTACACCAGATGGATATCAAAACTGCCTTCTTGCATGGTTCAATTAAGGAGGAAGTCTATGTAGAACAACCCAAGGGGTTTGAAGTTCAAGATTATCAAACACATGTATGTAGGTTGAAGAAAGCCCTTTATGGGTTGAAGCAAGCTCCCCGGGCTTGGTATGAGAGGATAGGCAACTATTTGATGAAGCTGGGTTTTACAAGAAGTGAAGCTGATCTGAACCTTTACTTTAAGGTTGAGAATGACAAGCCTCCCATCTTGGTACTTTATGTGGACGATCTCTTTCTAACAGGTGTAGACCCTCTTATTCATCAATGTAACAGGGAGTTGGCTTCCGAATTCGAGATGAAGGACCTAGGACTGATGCATTATTTCCTAGGGTTGGAGCTCTGGCAAAAGCCAAGTGAGATTTTCCTTTCTCAAGGAAAATACATTGTGAAGCTACTTAAAAGATTTGGGATGGTGGACTACAAGTCCGTGACTACTTCGATGGAACTTAACTTCAAGAAGTTATGCAGAAGCGCTGCTGGGCCCGATTTGGGAAATCCTTCCGAGTATCGTCAACTCGTGGGGGCCCTAATGTTCTTGGGGAACTCTCGTCTGGACATATGCTTTGCAGTGAACACATTGAGTCAGTTTATGGTTGAGCCTCATCACATTAATTGGATTGCTGCCAAGAATCTCTTGAGATATCTCCGGGGCACAATCATCTATGGACTGAGATACACTGCCGGGAATGTGCGGCTCCATGGTTATTTTGATGCTGATTGGGCTGGCAGTGTGGTGGATTGTAAGAGCACATCAGGATGTTGCTTCTCTCTAGGTTCTGCTTCAATATCTTGGATGAGTAGGAAGTAGAAATCGGTTGCTTTAAGCACCGTCGAGGCCGAATATATTGTTGCTAGTATGGCCTCCTGTGAAGCTGTTTGGTTGAGGAAGCTCTTTAATGAGCTGTTTGGACATGTGATGGATACCACCGTGATCTTCTGCGACAACCAAAGTGGGATTCGTCTTTCTGAGAATCCCGTGTTTCATGACCATTCTAAGCATATTGATATCAGGTACCACTTTATCCGGGATATGGTACAACGGGGAGCAATAAGGCTCCATCACATTGAGACTGATGGTCAGGTCGTAGATATTCTTATGAAGCCTGTGGGGAAGGTCAAATTCTTAACCTTCCGTGAACGAATTGGAGTCATGGAGAGACCCTCTTATGAGGGTCCCGTTTGATTTGGATATTGAGCTCTGGGAGCTTAGGGGGGCTTGGGGTACTTCTTGGAGCGATGAGCGACCATAGGGTGAGTGGTTCACCTTCCCTTAGTGGTGTGCGATGTACATGGTGAGTGGTTCACCTTCCCCTGTGATACCCCATGATGGTTGAGATATGCATAGGAAGAGTGGTTCACCTTCTCCTATGGCATATGAGCAGGATGAGTGTTTCACCTTCTCCTATCGATACATCTACCCATGTAGTCTGGGACTCATGGGAAGTACCTCTCATCTACCCAATGAGTAGGGAAATGAGGATAGGGACCATAGTACTACTGATGGACGCATCGTGTACTACCGTACTCTCTATGCTAGAAAGTTTGATATTGATCTGTGATCAATGAAGACTGACTTCGGGTCAGTGGAGAGTGGTATGATACACTCTCAATCATTGGAGACTGACTTTGAGTCAGTGGAGAGTGGTATGACATACTCTCGATCATTTCTTCTTCATTATTTCTTCATGGTTAAGCAGAGAAGAGCAGAGTATAACAGGGATGTCAGAAATGGTACAGATTGACAGACGATTGGCAAGTGGAGTTCTTCCTAGTTGAGAGGGAGTGTTAAATTTGGAAACTAGGGCCAAAATCCACCTTGGACAACTCATATGATGAAACTGATATTTTTATTGGGTTCCTTTTTCTGAGAGGTGTAGGATTGATCTAAAGATCATCTCATTTTGACATGTACAAATGGAATTATGAATTTATTTCGTTTATGGTCAAATTATCAAGGTCGGCCAACAAATAATGTAGGCTCAGAAGCCCAAAAGACATGTCTTTTCATCTTCAACGTTGCATATAAATAGAAGGTGCATCTACCTCATTTGGACATCATTCATTACTCACATATCTCTCTCTTTCCTCTTCTGATTAGGTGTACGAATTTCTGGGCAGCCTCTCTCCTCCACACATGCGAAGGAAGTCTGTAATTTTCTATTTTATGCGTTGACTGAATTGCTAAAGCATTGAACAACATTCACCGGGCAACAATTGACCTTGTTTGATTGCGATTTTCCTTGGAGACATTCTGTTTGGGCAGGCCACATTTATGGGCACAGAAATTGAGGCATTCTGAGCTATTTGACTAGTGTTGACCACATGTTTGACTCTGCGTTGACCAAGTTTGACTGATATTTTTGGGATTGTTTTGCGCTGATTCGAACTATCCTTGGAGGCTGAGTTTACTGGGTTTGATTGAGCTGATTTGGAGGAAGATTTCTGCTAAGTTGACCAACGTTGACTTTCTGGTTAGGGCATCCTGTTGACTATTGTTTGATTGGACAAATTTGACTATGTTTGGGCAAGTGAATTTTGTATATTGTACTCTCTCTCTCTACTGAACTTTTGAAGAATAATAAGAAGACTTGATCAAAGGGTTTCCCCACATTGGGGTTTTTCCCTGGCATCCGCCAAATATCGTGTCCTCTTGTCTTGGCTTGTCTTTTGCTTTTTATTTATGTTCTATCTGCATTTACTATAATGTTAATGTGATTGCTAATCTGGAGTTTGATATTGGGCTAATAAGAAAAATTGAAGTAAATTGCTCTTACGCATAGAACATACCATTGTTATCTAAAATTAACAAAATGACTATGTGAGAAATAGAAGCAAAGGATCTTATAAGACCTTAATGAATGGTAATGTAAGCAACAAATCTAGAAGTCCTTATGTTAGAAGATACAACTTATCTCCCCCCCTCTTGGATCATATTGAATCTTGCAAGTGCAATAACTATGGGTACAAAGCATGTGATTGTAGAAGTAGCACAATAAGGCTTCCTAATCAAAGCAAGGAAGAAGATATTATTAGGCATAGAGAACAATGCACTAAGATATGGAAAATGAAGTAAGAAGAATAGGAAGAATGTGGGCTAGCTCTATATGTTCAAAACAAAGGAAGTCAATGATCTATTAATAGTGGGTGCTCAAAACATATGACCGGAAATAAGAGCAAGTTTCTCTCTCTAAAGGAGGACAAAGGAGGCAGTGCCACTCTTGAAGATAATGCTTCAAGAAGGATAATTGGAAAGGGATGGTTAATCTTGATAATGGAAAGACTAAAACTCAAAATGTCCTATATGTTGGTGGTTTAAAATACAATCTTCTAAGTGTAAGTAAAATGTGTGATTGAGGATATGATCTCACATTTCATTCAAAAGGATGTGAAATAAGGAAAGCAGGTTCAAGAAGATTGGCGATAAAAGCAATCACGACCTCAAGTAATGTATATGTCCTTAATGAAGTTAATAAGAAGAAAGTTGTTGTATGGGAGTAATATACCTCTCATCTCATTTGTAAAAGGAAGCATAAGCTTAGGGGGAGCAGTCTCTTGCGCATGATTGTTGATTTTTCAAGTGCAATATAGACAAGCCCAATTTTCTATTATGGATAATTGCTTCAATGATATTGTTTATACTTTAGTAGCACATTTCTGATCATTAAGCAATTATACTTACGAAAATTTCAACCACAAAATGTAGTAGGATAGTAGAGATCATGGTAAGATAAGCACACACAAGAGAACAACTTTTACCCTGGGAAAACCCAACCTTGGGAAAAAACCAACAATCTTTCCTTAGGAGAAATTGTCCAATTCAAAAAATGTACAATTTGAATATCCCAGTCAAACTTAGTCAAACTGACCAATCAATTCATATAGGTCAAACCTGGACAAAAAGAGAGAGAATCTTGGTCTTCTGCTACAGTGAGTCAAATCTGGTCAAATAGGCTGAATTTTGGCCCTTGCAATTGCCTCAGGAATTTCGGTCAATTGTCCTAGAATTTCAGTCAACTGCCTCAGTCAAATTGTGGTCAAACAAAGCAGCAGGAGGTTTGGTCAACACAGGTCAAACAACCTAGACAAATTCTCAGTTAACGCTGGTCAAAGCATATCAAAATTATGGTCAACTTCGCTAGTCTTAACTCTCTCTCTTCTTCGCACGTGTAGATAGAAAACAAAAAAATAGATGATTTGAATTGATGCCAAATGGAGGAAGTCTATTGGTGTATTTATAGAGGTCACATTAGGAGGGTTTTGACCAAGGGTCAAACCCATTTGTATGGTGGGGTCGACTTGTCCTCCTGGAGTCGACAATAACTCTAGAAAAATAATATTTTCTTTCTTTTGAATATTGACTGCAGCTACAAAAATTCAACACCCCCTCTTAGCTAGGGACATGTTCACCTTGACTTCCTCATACGTACATTTGTTGAAAAATTTCTCCATCCCAAGAAAAGATTGAATGAGCTAGCTAGGTTGATGTATCCATCCACTACATGTGGAAAGCATCCCTCATTAACATCATGCAAATAAATCTAGCTACCCACTAGTCATACCCCCTTTGCTGTTGGAACTGTAACTAGTTTTGGTCTTCATAATTGTTGTTGTACTCATTTCAATATGTATATCTTATGTAACAAACAAAGGAAGAAAGAAAAGTTATTATTTTAAAGCATGAGTTTCATGCTCATTATTGACGGTCTTCTAGGTAAAAGCATGTTTTTCATGCTTCTAGGGTTTGTTAGGTCATAAGATTTATTGTCTTGAGTCAAGAGAGTCAACATCATGGTTATAAGAACCCTTTGGGCAAAATATATCTTGTAAAAGAATTTATTTTGAGTCTAGAAAGTCCTGGAAACCTCCAAAGTACAAGTTGGTCCCTGCAACTTCAAGTCAGCCTAAAGGAAGAAATTCAACCCCTTGGAAAGGCTATATAAAGGAGTAGATTCGATCTCATTTGGCACTCATTCACTCACAAGTTTGATTTAAGAGAAAAAGTTCGATCTAAGGCTAGAAGAGGCAAGAAAGAAGGAGTGAAGGTCTAAAAGGCAAAAGGAGTTCAAAAAGTCAAGGAAAAAATTGTTTTTGGGCTCTATCTCTCTCACACGTGCGGAAATCTAGGGTTTCTGCAACTACAATGGAGGCCAATTTTGCAGGTCTGAGTTGCAGTATCAAGTTGCTGGGAGAAGGAATATTCTGTCTTGACCTAATTGAACTTGGGAGGACCTGTCTTGATCAAAGAAGGATCTCTTGAAGAAGTTGGATTAGGGTTTCTGCAACAACTACAAGGCCGAAGGTGCAGGACAAAATTACAGGCCAGAAACTATGGTCGAAGTTGCAGCTAGAAGCAAGTTCTCTTGGAAGGGATGACTTGGTACTTGGAGAAGAACTTGGTCTAGGGTTTGGGTCTTTGTTGTCTCATTTGAAGATTCTATAAGAAGAGGAGTTTTTTGGGTTTTCCCCCTTGGACGGGTTTTTCCCTAGCTTGGAGCCTAACTTCGGTGTCCACTGTCTTTATTGTTTTTCTCTTGATATTTGTTTGTTGATAAAGAAACACAAGAAGAAGAATAAAGTCCACAAGCAAGTATTAAGGTAGGAAAATTGGAATTAATCACTGCCGCACTGCATTTTCCAACATTTGCAAATGGATCTAGTCACCTGCAAGCCAGTTACCCATTGGCTGGTTTGGTACTCCCTAACACAAGACTAGTCCTTGTTTCACCAACCCACCAAGTCGTCACTTGGAGCCATGTCAGGTACCCTCTGACAAATGGTGAAACCCTGGGCCCATTTACCATTCCCATATGTCATGACATGCTATTGAATGGTAAAAATACTTGCTCGATGCTATGAGGCATTCACTCAACCCACTAGCCAAGTAACCCTCGGCAATATGGTTAGGTAACCCTTGACTAGGGGAGCACTCTGGGCCTTGATGCTCACTGGGCCAATCTCCCTAGCCACATTACATGGCTCATGGTCATTACTCATGCCTTGGTCAATGCCCTTGATCTAGGGAGAATCTCCGCCTCTTGATGCTACAACAACAATACTCCCTCTCATCGAGGGAGGCATTCTCGACTACTCCACGCCTATCCCTGAAGTATACGAAATTTGCTCAGGGTAGAGGCTTTGTGAGAATGTCAGCAACTTGCTCGTTTGTAGAAATGTATTGGAGCTTCATTGCTCCCTTCTGTACCATGTCACAGATGTAATGGTACTTGATCTCAATGTGCTTCGACGTGTCGTGAAAACAGGATTTTCTGAAAGCTTCACAGAGCTTTGATTGTCACAATATATCATGGTCGATTCCAACACTCAATCAAACAATTTTGCGATTAGCTTCCAGAGCCACACTGCTTCACAACTTACCAAGCTAGCTGCAATATACTCAGCTTCAACAGTGTTGAGTGCGGCATATGTCTGCTTTTGGCTTATCCAAGAGATCATAACAGATTCCAAACTAAAACAACATCTTGATGTGCTTTTCTTGTCATCAGTACTTCCTTCCCAAGCGGAATCTGTGAATCCCTGTAGCTGAACTTCGCCATTTGAAACATATCTCAATCCATAGTTGACTACACCACATAAATATCTCAATATATGCTTTGTTGCAATCCAATGTTCATGCCTCGGTTCCATGTAGAACCGATTCAGAGTGTTTACTGCAAAGCAAATATATGGCCTGGCATTAACTAGATACATCAAGGATCCAATCAATTGTCGTTACATAGAGGGATCCACCAATTTTGACTCAGAGTCTCTCAACTTCTTCAGGCTAGTCACCATGGGAGTGGCCATGGACTTGCAGTCCAACATCCCAAATTTTGAAGGATTGTAATAACATACTTCCCTTGAGCAAGGAAGATCTTACTCGGCTTCTGCTATACTTCTAATCCCAAGAAGTAGTGTATTAGGCCTAAGTCCTTCCTCTCGAACTTAGAGGTCAACTCTTTACACTGAACAATGAGATTCTATGCTCCTGTCAGAAATAAATCATCAACATATAGTAACAAAATTACAGGCTCACCTCCAATAATTTTGAAGTAAAGTTTAATATTCCTAACCTAGAATATTCCTCAAACCCCAACAAAAACTCCAACCAAATATGTGCAAATGATATAATAACCCAGAATTGATAAAATAACAGTGGAACAACATATAATAATGTAAATCGGAAATATAGGTAGATACACAAGAAATGTAGCGAGAAATGCTAAGCCATTTTATTATACTGAGCAATAAAATGAGTACAAGAGGTGATTAGACAGATGGCACCTCGACTTGCACAAGGCAAGTGAAGAAATACTCTCAGAATGACAAGAATGACCTCTCTGCATGGATGCTGCTGCTAGGAAACAAATGATGATTTGGGGCTGCTCCCCTCCTCGGAAAAAGATGAAACTCTGGATTTGAGCTCTACTCAAGAAACTTAGAAAAACCCAGAAAGCTTTCTTGGAATGGCCGACCCCTGAAAAGCACCCTCTTGGGGTTCTGCGCATTTCCTAAATGCCCTGCGCTGCCACTGAAGAAACCCCCTCAAAACTGTGCCTGAAACATTGCCTGGAACCCAACCAAAAATCCTCCAATGAGACAAGAGCTGGACCCCTACTCAATCTCCCAACATAA
Organism: Pinus taeda; assembly: GCA_000404065.3. Lineage (NCBI taxonomy): Eukaryota > Viridiplantae > Streptophyta > Pinopsida > Pinales > Pinaceae > Pinus > Pinus taeda. The sequence goes on from APFE030981180.1 coordinate 139,972, forward strand.
ACCCACCTGCAAACCCCAATCCAACACTACAACAAAAAAGAACTGCGTCCCTCTCCCAGTGTTGCACAATCCTCTAAAATGCTGCTAAAACTGTTGCTGGAATGCTAATGAAACTACTACTGAAACACCAAAGGAAATACCTTGCTTGAGCAGGCAGTCGAAGTCCCCCGGGGCTAAGGGTGAGATCTCCGAACGGAGACACTCAATGCACTAAATAGTGCTGCAGACTAGCTAAACAGCCAGCGTGCTCAGAAGTCGAAACGACTAGCTCCAAATGCACGTAACTAAATGATCCAAAATGAGGGGGCTCCTATCTATTTTATAGCCTCTGCCTCTCACAATCCCTAGGCTCACCTCCTCGTGTGTGATTCCCCTCTTGCCATGTGTTCTTTTCCTCTTGCGCAGTTCCTCCATTGTCTGCATGGGCTCCATTTCTGCATCCCCCTTTGGCCCCCTTGGCTCCCCTTTAAGTCACATCGTTGTGCTACCTAGGAAGTGACTTTTTATTCTAAAGTGAGTTATGTTCCCCCTTCCTCACTTTTTATTTACAAATAACTATAGAAGGCAAAAACTGAACAAAATCGAATATTCCAATTAGCCATAGCAAATTAGGAATATTACATAAAGATTTGGATTAGCATCATTCTTGGAGAAACCAAGACTCATTAGGTATCCATCAATTCGAGAATACTGAGTATGAGGTGCTTGCTTGAGTCCCTACAAAGCTTTCTTTAGTTTGCAAACATGAGTCTCCCTCTCATGTACCTCAAAACCTTGAGGTTGTTCTATGTACACTTATTCCTCAATCAATCCATTGAGGAAAGCAATTTTCACATCCATCTGATGCAATTTCCAACTTGCAATAAAAGCAATAGAAATAATCATTCTAATAGAAGTGTACTTGGAAATTGGAGCAAATGTGTCTTCATAGTCCTTTCCCTCTTTCTGGGAGAACCCTTTTGCCACAAATCTTGCTTTGTACTTCTCTACGCTGCCATCCACCACATGCTTGATCTTGTAGATCCACTTGGAAGTCACCACTGACTTCCCTTCATGTCTCGACACAACATCCAACACATCATTCTTCATGATGGACTAATATTCCTCCATCATGGCATCCTTCCAAGCTTGCTGGCCTGTTGCTTCCTCATAGTTGGATGGCTCAAAATCAATGAGGTGAGTCATCAATGCTGCATACTTGTTATTGTCACCAAGCTCCACTTTTTGTGTTAACTTCTTTTCTACCAATTTTGTGAGACTGTCACGGTTACCTATCATATGATTGGATGATCTGGAATCTTTGATTTACCGACATAATCCAAGATCTTTTCTTCGGTTGATGTTAGCAGAATTGTATGAAAGAGCATGTGAAAACCATATGCGCAAATACTTAAAGAAGGAGCAACATAAAGGAGACCATAAAGACAATACACACAAAAGTTTGATGACAAAGTTCATCCAGTGTGGACTACGTCTTCGGACCTTGCTTGAATAGTGGAGAGGCCGCTTCATTCATCTCATAAAAAAGAAAGGCAAGCACATGGCAAAATACATCATTATATCTCCAATCCTAGGAGTGACTTGAAATTCGGCTACTCAAATCGCAACATTCATAGCACCAGCAGGGCCGTTTCGTCCTCCTGAGACTTTTGACTATAAACATGACCTACTTCTGAAAGGTGTATTTTTGTCTCAAACTTCGTGCCCAACAATTAATGATGAAGACAGGTTTCTACCATGACCCCTAAAATACACTACTCATATGCAAAAACAAACTGCACCATTGCGATCCTTGCGAAATTCTGGTTAAAATGAGTATAAAGTCGACCACATTCTGCCACCTGCAATTTTGTCCGCCTAGGGAATCTTTTAGATTCCTCACTTCATCAAAAAAGGGATATATTGGGAATATTCCCTATTATATGCTTTGGGATTATTCCTAGAATCTTCTTGTGATTCATGCCTGCATTAGTCTGCGTGCACCCTCCTCTGTCATACATTCTCCATGGTTCCCTTTCAACCATTCGAATGGCATTTTATAACAAATTGTGAGGGTGAATAAGACAAAGTGTGTGGTTGGCATAGTCATATTAAGTTACTTGTTGCTAGGGAGGTTTTGGGTTCAAAACCCATGGACTCCCAATTTTGCTTTAATATAGTTTTAAAGCCCAATTTTGGTTTTAATATAGTTTTCAAACCATATAATATATGGTAAATGTATATCCACATTGTAACAACTCCCCAAACCATGAGAATAAGACAAAAATGGAGTTTACACCATCCCAAGGCCACTTGGGCCTGATTTGAGGTGCCATGTGGCACCATGCGATTGGGCCATGTGGCAGGCTCTCATTGGTCCACATCATATGCCATCTCTGCCACTGCCATGCGTCGACTTGTGGTGTTGCCACATCACTCTCTTGTGGGTCCACTTGGTTCGCTGATTGGGCTGCCACATCAACTCTATGGGTCACACCAAGCATGCTAATTTTGCTGCCACGTGGCAGCCTACGAGAGTACCACGTGGCACCTTGGGTTGACTTTGACTTTGACTTTTGCCTAGTTTGACCAAAATTTTGACAAGCCATAACTTTTGCATACGAACTCAAATTGAGGTGTTTGCACCATTGGAAAGCTTGCGACAAGATCTTCGATTTGGTCTTGGTTTTGTCGCAATCCAAGGACTTTGATTTTTGAGCCATTAGGGATCCACCTAAATCATTCCTCCCCATTGAAGGACTTTTGGTCCTCCAAAAGTATAAATTAATGGCAGGAGTGTCCTTAGACACATAATTTTATTAATCAGAAAAAAACAATTACATAATTGATTTTGCAAGAGTTTACACCCGAACAACCAAACACTCTTGCAATGAGCTATTTATTTATAAGCTCCATGTCCTAACTACCTCTAATTATGGATCACTTATTAAATAACAAGTGTTCATTTACAATAAATGCTATTCAAACCAACTAGCTAACAAATCTCCTAAAATAGAGCCTAAGATACAACACATTTGGAGAGTCATATCTAGTTACAACAATATGCTAATTCTAAAATTATCCATTAAATAATTAAACATTCTAGAATAATAATTATTAATTTAATATCTTAAATTAATAATTATTTTATTCTAATTTTATAACCTATGATAAAATTGTATTTTTGGATCATCTAACAAGATGACGGGGAGCGCGAAAGATGACAAAAGATTGTGAAAGATGACGAAAAATCATGAAAGATGACAAAAAATCATGAAAGATGATGAAAGATCACAAAAGATCACAAAAGATCGTGAATGATCCTAAAAAATCACCAAAGATGTTGAAAGATTGTGAAAGATGTTGAAAGATTGTGAAAGATGACGAAAGATCGAGAAAGATGACATAAGATGACAAAAGATAGCGAAAATTAACGAAATATTGCAAAAGATCACGAAAGATCATGAAAGACCATAAAAGATCGCAAAAGATGATGAAGTATCATGAAAAGTGACAAAAGACCAAGAAATATTGGAAAATATGATGAAAGATAACAAAAAATCGTGAAAGATGTAGAAAGATCGCGAAAGATTATGAAAGATCGCAAAAGATGACAAAAGACCATGAAACATTCTAAATTATGACAAAAAATCGTGAAACATTGTGAAAAACCATAAAACATCCTAAACGGCGATGAAATATCTTCAAAGATCATGAAATATTGCGAAAGATGATGAAAAATCACAAAAGATGACGAAATATCATAAAAGATCACAAAAGATTGTGAAAGAACATGAAACATCCTAAAAGATGATAAAAGATCATGAAACATTGCAAAAGATTATGAAAGATAACTAAAAAACCACAAAAGAACGAAACATATCACAAAACATGAAGAAATATCATGAAAGATAGCAAAAGATCATGAAAGATAACAAAAGATGACGAAAGATCGTAAAAAATGACGAAAAATTATGAAAGATGATGGAAAAGCACGAAAGATGATGAAAGAGTGTGAAAGATGACAGAAAATCACGAAAGATCTTGAAAGACCATGAAATATGACAAATGGTCCAAAAAATTCACGAAATATGTTGAAATATCGGGAAACATGACAAAAGATTACAAAACATGACGAAAGGTCACGAAAGATTGCAAAAGGTCATGAAACGTGACAAAAGATAACGAAAAATCATGAAAGATCGCAAAAGATGATGAAATAATGTGAAAGATGACGAAAAATCATAAACTTATGAAGAAACATCGTTAAAGATCACAAAAGATCATGAAACATCTTAAAATATGATGAAAGACCATGAAATATTTCAATAGATCACAAAATGTGATAGAAGATCTTGAAAGGTGACGAAGGATGACCAAAAATCATGAAAGAGGACAAAACATCGTGATCATAAAGGATCTGAAAGATGACGAAAGATCATGAAAGGCCATAAAAGATAAAAAAAATATCATGAAAAATGACGAAATACCATGAAAGATCGCAAAAGACGAAGAAAGATCATGGAAGATGAAGAAAGACTACACAATGCTGTGAAACATCCTAAAATATGACGAAAGCTCACGAAAAATTGTGAAAGACCATGAAACATCCTAAAAGATGATGAAAGATCTTGAAAGATGATGAAATATTGCGGAAAATGACGAAAAATGATGAAAGATGATGAAACATCGTGAAAAATCACGAAAGGTCATCGAACGTTGTAAAATATTATGAAAGATCACAAAAGATGATGAAAGATGACAAAAAATCACAAAAGAACGTAAAATATCACAAAAAATTAAGAAATATCATGAAATATAACAAAAGACCACGAAAGATGACAAAAGATATTGAAAAATGAAGAAAGATGACGAAAAATCATGAAAGATGACAGAGGATCACGAAAGATGATGAAAGATTGTGAAAAATGAAGAAAAAATGTGAAGATGATAGAAAATCATGGAAGATGATGAAAGATGACGAAAAATCTTGAAAAATCACTAGTGATCCTAAAAAATCACAAAAGATTATGAAAGATCGTGAAAGATCACAAAAGATCGACAAAGATGACGAAAGATTATAAAAGATGAAGAAATATGAAAAAAAGTCACGAAATATGCAAAAGATCACGAAACATGATAAAAGATGACATAAAATCATGAAATATCACAAAATATCATGACAGATGACTAAAGATGGCGAAAAATCATGAA